>JAJIBD010031445.1:0-119631 GCA_021461705.1 Cryptotis parvus
GTGAGGTCGGTCCAAGCATGGTGTTAGGTCATGTTGCAGGTGCTGCAGCGTGCAGGTGTGAGAGTGTAGCGTGCAGGGCGCAGCGTGCAGGGTGGCGGGACGGTGCGGGTGCAGCTTTCAAGGCTCTGGAGCAGGGACTCAGGACACTCCAAGTGGGGAGAGCTGGAGTGACGTGGGCCAGGCCCTGAGACCCCAGGACCCAGCGGTCAGTGGCGCTGGCGTGGCCCTGTGTGGCCCCCTGGCTCCTGAGGCGGGCAGGGCCACATGTGGCGCTCAAGGGCAGCACCAGGCGTGGGAGGGAGAGACATGTCTGCGTCCACCCAGCGGGCACTATTCCCTGACCTGCCATCCTCCCTGAGCTGACCCTCCGGCTGACCCTCCCCCTCCTGGCCTCCCCTTCTTGGCTGCTACCCCTAAACACTCTGGCTGGAGCTTCTGGGTGGGTGTGACCTGCTGACCCCAAGGAGCCCCCTTCACAGCCTGCAGCAGGCCGCCTCCCTCCCACCCGCTAGCCACACCCACCGGAAGCACCAGTCTCCCAGGCCTGGCTCCCCTGGGCCCTACAGAGGCCCCCCCCCCCCAGCGGCCATGCAGGGCCCCTGGGTGCCCCCAGTGGAGAGCGCTGAGAAATGAGTGGGGGCCCTTGTTCTCCTGCTATGGGGGGCTTCCAGCCCAGGGGCTGCTCTCCCACGCAGAGACCAGGGACCCCCAAAGGGCTCCTCTGTGTCCACTGCCTGAGTGTGGAGAGGCTTGGGGAGGGGAGCCCCGGAAGCTGAGACAAGCCTGGGCAGGGCCTTCCGGGAGGGAGCTCTGAGCTCTCCCCGTGGGGCTGAGCGCCGCGGGGGCTGGAGCACTTTGCTGTGGCTTCAGGGCCCCAACCTGGAGTTCTGACCCGGTTTCCCAGGTCCTGCCTCCTGGGGCTTCCTCCTGCCGCACCCTGCCCTGCCCCTCAGAAGGCCCCAGCATGGCGGGCTGCCCCCAGAGGATTCACTCCAGTTCCTGCTCCAGCCTTTCAGGGAGGCCCCGAACCCGCTCTGCCAGCCTGGACCAGTGGCCGCACCCCGACTGCTGCCGGACCCCCGACTCCCTGGGCCCCTGGTCCAGGGTGCCCCAGGGCTGAGAGCTCAGGTCCAGCCAGGGCGGGGTAAGCACTGGACCCCTAAGGCCTTGGAGTGTGCAGGAGAGGCCAGTACTGGCCGCAGGGCCCAGGACTTGTCTGGAAGGGGCTGAGAGATGAGGGGGCCTCTCCTCGCTGGGAGATTTCTGGGTTCCCTAAAGCAGCTGCCGCCAAGGTCCAGCCTCACGCGGCTTCCCGGGAGTGGATGAAATTTTGTTGTCTCCTGCGCCCCCCGTGAGGCCAGTGAACGTCATAACACCCGCATTGTCTACCTAGGCAGGGCTTTTTGGGGTTCAGGCGGCAGGTGACCCCAGTCTGTTGCCCACCGTCCAGCCGGTGGCATGGTCCTTCCCCGGCGAGCCGGTCCCGCCCCACTGTGGTCTGGTTCTGGGCCCTGCCCTTAAATCCTTCTCTGGTTTCAAAGGACACAGCTCAACTTGCAGTCTGGTCACTGCACGCAGGGCGCGGGAGCCCTCCAGGCCAGGTCCCCAAGGTGGGGACTTCCCCAAACACTCGGAGCGACTTCCTGGCGCCAACTCGGACGGACACCGAGCTGCCGGTCTGGTCACAGGAGCGCAGCACAGCTGATAAGCAGAAAGGGACAGAGGACAGAGGGGCGGGGGTGGGGGGCGGGGCAAGGGGGCAGGGCAAAGGGAGGGAGCCATCCCTTTCTCCTGCACCCCAACTTCATGCACCCCCAAAACAGCACAGGCTCCACCCGAGGACACCGCCCCACCCCACCAGCCCAGACCTCACAGGACACACAGACAGTCTCACAGGACACACGGACAGTCTCACAGGACACTCGGAGAGTCTCACAGGACACTCGGACAGTCTCACAGGACACACACATATCTCAAAGGACACGCACAGTCTCACAGGACAGACAGAAACAGTCTCACAGGACACACGCACAGTCTCACAGGACACAAGAATAGTCTCACAGGACACACGCATAGTCTCACAGGACACACGAATAGTCTCACAGGACGCGCACAGTCTCACAGGACACACGAATAGTCTCATAGGACACACGGACGGTCTCACAGACACACACACAGTCTCACAGGAACACGGAGTCTCACAGGACACATGGGCCGGTCTCACAGGACACACGCACAGTCTCACAGGACACACGGACAGTCTCACAGGACACGGACGGTCTCACAGGACACGGACAGTCTCACAGGACACACGGATGGTCTCACAGGACACATGGACAGTCTCACAGGACACAGAAACAGTCTCACAGGACACACGCACAGTCTCACAGGACAAACAGAAACAGTCTCACAGGACACACGGACGGTCTCACAGGACACACGCACAGTCCCACAGGACACACGGAAGGTCTCACAGGACACACGGACAGTCTCACAGGACACACGGACGGTCTCACAGGACACACGCACAGTCTCACAGGCACACAGGACGGTCTCACAGGACACACGCACAGTCTCACAGGACACACGGACAGTCTCACAGGACACACACACAGTCTCACAGGACACACGGATGGTCTCACAGGACACACGCAGTCTCACAGGACACACGCACAGTCTCACAGGACACACGGACGGTCTCACAGGATACACTCACAGTCTCACAGGACACATGGACAGTCTCACAGGACACAGAAACGGTCTCACAGGACACATGCACAGTCTCACAGGACACACGGACGGTCTCACAGGACACACACAGTCTCACAGGACACACGGACGGTCTCACAGGACACACGCACAGTCTCACAGGACACACGGACGGACTCACAGGACACACGCACAGTCTCACAGGACACACAGACAGTCTAACAGGACACACGAATAGTCTCACAGGACACACGAATAGTCTCACAGGACACACGCATAGTCTCACAGGACACACGAATAGTCTCACAGGACACACGCATAGTCTCACAGGACACTCGGACAGTCTCACAGGACACACACAAGGTCTCACAGGACAGACAGAAACAGTCTCATAGGACACACGCACAGTCTCACAGGACACATGGACAGTCTCACAGGACACACGCAAGGTCTCACAGGACAGACAGAAACAGTCTCATAGGACACACGCACAGTCTTACAGGACACACGCATAGTCTCACAGGACACTCGGACAGTCTCACAGGACAAACGGACGGTCTCACAGGACACAGACAGGTCTCACAGGACAGACAAAAATAGTCTCATAGGACACATGCACAGTCTCACAGGACACACGGACAGTCTCACAGGACACACGGACCGGTCTCACAGGACACACAGAGCGGTCTCACAGGACAGTCTCATAGTGACACACTGGCGGTCTCACAGGACACACGCACAGTCTCACAGGACACACGGACCGGTCTCACAGGACACACGCACAGTCTCACAGGACACTCGGACAGTCTCACAGGACACACGCACAGTCTCACAGGACACACGGACAGTCTCACAGGACACACGCACAGTCTCACAGGACACATGAACAGTCTCACAGGACACACGCACAGTCTCACAGGACACACAAATAGTCTCACAGGACACACGCATAGTCTCACAGGACACACGCATAGTCTCACAAGAAACACGAATAGTCTCACAGGACACTCGGACAGTCTCACAGGACACACGCAAGGTCTCACAGGACAGACAGAAACAGTCTCATAGGACACACGCACAGTCTCACAGGACACATGAACAATCTCACAGGACACACGCAAGGTCTCACAGGACAGACAGAAACAGTCTCATAGGACACATGCACAGTCTCACAGGACACATGCACAGTCTTACAGGACACACGCATAGTCTCACAGGACACTCGAACAGTCTCACAAGACACACGCAAGGTCTCACAGGACAGACAGAAATAGTCTCATAGGACACACGCACAGTCTCACAGGACACACGGACAGTCTCACAGGACACATGCACAGTCTTACAGGACACACGCACAGTCTCACAGGACACACGCATCAGTCTCACAGGACACACGCACAGTCTCACAGGACACACGGACAGTCTCACAGGACACAGAAACAGTCTCACAGGACAGACAGAAACAGTCTCACAGGACACACGGGCAGTTTCACAGGACACACGCACAGTCTCACAGGACACACGGACGGTCTCACAGGACACACACACAGTCTCACAGGACACACGGACGGTCTCACAGGACACACGCACAGCCTCACAGGACACACGGACGGTCTCACAGGACACACGCACAGTCTCACAGACGCACAGTCTCACAGGACACACGGACGGTCTCACAGGATACACTCACAGTCTCACAGGACACATGGACAGTCTCACAGGACACAGAAACAGTCTCACAGGACACATGCACAGTCTCACAGGACAGACAGAAACAGTCTCACAGGACACATGGACAGTCTCACAGGACACACAGACAGTCTCACAGGACACACGGACGGTCTCACAGGACACACGGACAGTCTCAAAGGACACACGGACGGTCTCACAGGACACACGCACAGTCTCACAGGACACATGGACGATCTCACAGGACACACGCACAGTCTCACAGGACACAAGGATGGTCTCACAGGACACACAGACTGTCTCACAGGACACACGGACGGTCTCACAGGACACACGCACAGTCTCACAGGACACACGGACGGTCTCACAGGACACATGAACAGTCTCACAGGACACACGCACAGTCTCACAGGACACACAAATAGTCTCACAGGACACACGAATAGTCTCACAGGACACACGCATAGTCTCACAGGACACACGAATAGTCTCACAGGACACACGCATAGTCTCACAGGACACTCGGACAGTCTCATAGGACACACGCAAGGGCTCACAGGACAGACAGAAACAGTCTCATAGGACACACGCACAGTCTCACAGGACACATGGACAGTCTCACGGGACACACGCAAGGTCTCACAGGACAGACAGAAACAGTCTCATAGGACACACGCAAAGTCTCACAGGACACATGCACAGTCTTACAGGACACACGCATAGTCTCACAGGACACTTCGGACAGTCTCACAGGACACACGCAGGTCTCACAGGACAGACAGAAATAGTCTCATAGGACACATGCACAGTCTCACAGGACACACAGACTGTCTCACAGGACACACGCACAGTCTCACAGGACACTCGGACAGTCTCAGAGGACACACGCACAGTCTCACAGGACACACGCATAGTCTCACAGGACACACGCATAGTCTCACAGGACACACGAATAGTCTCACAGGACACATGCATAGTCTCACAGGACACTCGGAGAGTCTCATAGGACACACGCAAGGGCTCACAGGACAGACAGAAACAGTCTCATAGGACACACGCACAGTCTCACAGGACACATGGACAGTCTCACAGGACACATGGACAGTCTCACAGGACACGCAAAGGTCTCACAGGACAGACAGAAACAGTCTCATAGGACACGCGCAAAGTCTCACAGGACACATGCACAGTCTTACAGGACACATATCTCACAGACACTCGACAGTCTCACAGGACACACGCAAGGTCTCACAGGACAGACAGAAATAGTCTCATAGGACACATGCACAGTCTCACAGGACACTCGGACAGTCTCACAGGACACATGCAGTCTCACAGGACACACGCATAGTCTCACAGGACACTCGGACAGTCTCACAAGACACGCGCAAGGTCTCACAGGACAGACAGAAACAGTCTCAGGACATACAGACAGTCTCACAGGACACACGAATAGCTCTCAAAGGACACACGCATAGTCTCACAGGACACTCGGACAGTCTCAAAAACAACACCCCTCACAAACAACATCCTACACACAGTTTCACAGGACACACGCACAGTCTCACAGGACACACGGACGGTCCTCACAGGACACACGCACAGTCTTACAGGACACGGACTGTCTCACAGGACACACACAGTCTCACAGGACACACGGACGGTCTCACAGGACACACGCACAGTCTCACAGGACTACGCACAGTCTCACAGGACACACGGACGGTCTCACAGGATACACGCACAGTCTCACAGGACACATAGACAGTCTCACAGGACACAGAAACAGTCTCACAGGACACATGCACAGTCTCACAGGACAGACAGAAACAGTCTCACAGGACACATGGACAGTCTCACAGGACACACAGACAGTCTCACAGGATCACGGATGTTCTCACAGGACACACGCACAGTCTCACAGGACTCACGGACAGTCTCACAGGACACACGCATCCACAGACACACAGACAGTCTCACGGACACACGGCAGTCCAAGACACCATGGTCTCACAGGACACACAGACAGTCTCACAGGACACACGGACGGTCTCACAGGACACACGCACAGTCTCAGGAGACACGGAGTCTCATAGGACACACGGACGGTCTCACAGGACACACGCACAGTCTCACAGGACCTCGGACAGTCTCACAGGACACACGCACAGTCTCACAGGACACACGGACGGTTCTCACAGGACACACGCACAGTCTCACAGGACACATGACAGTCTCACAGGACACGCACAGTCTCACAGGACACACAAATAGTCTCACAGGACACCCATAGTCTCACAACACATAGTCTCACAAAAACAGAATAGTCTCACAGGACACTCGGACAGTCTCACAGGACACACGCAAAGGTCTCACAGGACAGACAGAAACAGTCTCATAGGACACACGCACAGTCTCACAGGACACATGAACAGTCTCACAGGACACACGCAAGGTCTCACAGGACAGACAGAAACAGTCTCATAGGACACATGCACAGTCTCACAGGACACACGCACAGTCTTACAGGACACAGGCATAGTCTCACAGGACACTCGGACAGTCTCACAAGACACACGCAAGGTCTCACAGGACAGACAGAAATAGTCTCATAGGACACACGCACAGTCTCACAGGACACACGGACAGTCTCACAGGACACATGCACAGTCTTACAGGACACACACACAGTCTCACAGGACACACATAACACTGGTCTCACAGGACACACGCACAGTCTCACAGGACACACGGACAGTCTCACAGGACACAAACACAGTCTCACAGGACAGACAGACACAGTCTCACAGGACACGGGCAGTTTCACAGGACACACGCACAGTCTCACAGGACACACGGACGGTCTCACAGGACACACGCACAGTCTCACAGGACACATGGACAGTCTCTCACAGGACACACGCACAGCCTCACAGGACACACAAATAGTCTCACAGGACACGCATAGTCTCACAGGACACACGCATAGTCTCACAAGAAACACGAATAGTCTCACAGGACACTCGGACAGTCTCACAGGACACACGCAAGGTCTCACAGGACAGACAGAAACAGTCTCATAGGACACACGCACAGTCTCACAGGACACATGAACAATCTCATAGGACACACGCAAGGTCTCACAGGACAGACAGAAACAGTCTCATAGGACACATGCACAGTCTCACAGGACACATGCACAGTCTTACAGGACACAGGCATAGTCTCACAGGACACTCGGACAGTCTCACAAGACACGCAAGGTCTCACAGGACAGACAGAAATAGTCTCATAGGACACACGCACAGTCTCACAGGACAACCCCACGCCACAGCCACGGACAGTCTCACAGGACACAGAAACAGTCTCACAGGACAGACAGAAACAGTCTCACAGGACACACGGGCAGTTTCACAGGACACACGCACAGTCTCACAGGACACGGACGGTCTCACAGGACACACGCACAGTCTCACAGGACACACGGACGGTCTCACAGGACACACGCACAGCCTCACAGGACACGGACGGTCTCACAGGACACAAGCACAGTCTCACAGACGCACAGTCTCACAGGACACACGGACGGTCTCACAGGATACACTCACAGTCTCACAGGACACATGGACAGTCTCACAGGACACAGAAACAGTCTCACAGGACACATGCACAGTCTCACAGGACAGACAGAAACAGTCTCACAGGACACATGGACAGTCTCACAGGACACACAGACAGTCTCACAGGACACACGGACGGTCTCACAGGACACACGGACAGTCTCAAAGGACAAACGGACGGTCTCACAGGACACACGCACAGTCTCACTCAGGACACATGGACGATCTCACAGGACACACGCACAGTCTCACAGGACACACACAGTCTCACAGGACACACGGACAGTCTCACAGGACACGGATGGTCTCACAGGACACAGACTGTCTCACAGGACACACGGACGGTCTCACAGGACACACGCACAGTCTCACAGGGCGCACGGGACGGTCTCACAGGACACATGAACAGTCTCACAGGACACACGCACAGTCTCACAGGACACACAAATAGTCTCACAGGACACACGAATAGTCTCACAGGACACACGCATAGTCTCACAGGACACACGAATAGTCTCACAGGACACGCATAGTCTCACAGGACACTCGGACAGTCTCATAGGACACACGCAAGGGCTCACAGGACAGAAACAGTCTCATAGGACACACGCACAGTCTCACAGGACACATGGACAGTCTCACAGGACACACGCAAGGTCTCCCAGGACAGACAGAAACAGTCTCATAGGACACACGCAAAGTCTCACAGGACACATGCACAGTCTTACAGGACACACGCATAGTCTCACAGGACACTCGGACATTCTCACAGGACACACGCAAGGTCTCACAGGACAGACAGAAATAGTCTCATAGGACACATGCACAGTCTCACAGGACACACGGACGGTCTCACAGGACACACGCACAGTCTCACAGGACACTTCGGACAGTCTCAGAGGACAGACGCACAGTCTCACAGGACACACGCATAGTCTCACAGGACACACGCATAGTCTCACAGGACACACGAATAGTCTCACAGGACACATGCATAGTCTCACAGGACACACGAATAGTCTCATAGGACACACGCAAGGGCTCACAGGACAAGACAGAAATAGTCTCATAGACACATGCACAGTCTCACAGGACACACGGACAGTCTCACAGGACACATCGACAGTCTCACAGGACACTCGGACGGCTCTCACAGGACACACAACAGTCTCACAGGACACACGCATAGTCTCACAGGACACACGGACAGTCTCACAAGACACACGCAAGGTCTCACAGGACAGACAGAAATAGTCTCATAGGACATACAGACAGTCTCACAGGACACACGGCTAGTCTCAAGGACATAGCATAGTCTCACAGGACACTCGGACAGTCTCACAGGACACACGTCTCAGGCACACACACACAGTCTCACAGGACACACGCAGGTCTCACAGGACAGACAGAAACAGTCAGGACACACGATACAACACCCACACCCACAAACACAACAAACGCCACAAAACGGTCTCACAGGACACACGCCAACACACGCCATCACAGGACACACGCACAGTCCCACAGGACACACGGACGGTCTCACAGGATACCACACATCTCACAGGACACATAACAGTCTCACAGACACAGAAACAGCCCACAGGACAGTCTCACAGGACAGACAGAAACAGTCTCACAGGACACATGGACAGTCTCACAGGACACACAGACAGTCTCACAGGACACGGATGCTCACGACACACGCACAGTCTCACAGGGACACACGGACAGTCTCACAGGACACACGCAATCTCACAGGACACACAACAGTCTCACAGGACACAGGACAGTCTCACAAGACACACGGATGGTCTCCACAGGACACACAGACAGTCTCACAGGACACACGGACGGTCTCAAGACACACGCACAGTCTCACAGGAGACACGGAGTCTCAGAACACACGGCCCGGTCTCACAGGACATACGCATAGTCTCACAGGACCACGGAGTCTCACAGGACACACGGACGG
The DNA here is from genome assembly GCA_021461705.1 of Cryptotis parvus. Taxonomy (NCBI): domain Eukaryota; kingdom Metazoa; phylum Chordata; class Mammalia; order Eulipotyphla; family Soricidae; genus Cryptotis; species Cryptotis parvus. The sequence goes on from JAJIBD010031445.1 coordinate 9,994, forward strand.
TCTCATAGGACACACGCACAGTCTCACAGGACACACGGACGGTCTCACAGGACACACGACAGTCTCACAGGACACACGGACGGTCTCACAGGCCACATGGACAGTCTCCAGGACACAGAAACAGTCTCAAGGACACATGCACAGTCTCACAGGACACAGAAACAGTCTCACAGGACACATGCATAGTCTCACAGGACAAACAGAAACAGTCTCACAGGACACACGGACGGTCTCACAGGACACACGCACAGTCTCACAGGACACACGGGCGGTCTCACAGGACACACGGACGGTCTCACAGGACACACAGACGGTCTCACAGAACACGGACAGTCTCACAGGACACACGGACGGTCTCACAGGACACACAGACGGTCTCACAGGATACACGCACAGTCTCACAGGACACACGGACGTCTCACAGGACACATGCACAGTCTCACAGGACACACGCACAGTCTCATAGGCACACGGACGGTCTCACAGGACACACGCACAGTCTTACAGTACACACGCACAGTCTCACAGGACACTCGGACAGTCTCACAGGACACACGTACAGTCTCACAGGACACACGCATAGTCTCACAGGACACCATAGTCTCACAGGACACTCGGACAGTCTCACAAGACACACGCAAGGTCTCACAGGACAGACAGAAACAGTCTCACAGGACACACAGACAGTCTCACAGGACACACGAATAGTCTCAAAGGACACACGCACAGTCTCACAGGACACGGACGGCCTCACAACACAGGACACAGAAACAGTCTCACAGGACAGACAGAAACAGTCTCACAGGACACGGACAGTTTCACAGGACACACGCACAGTCTCACAGGACACACGGACGGTCTCACAGGACACACGCACAGTCTTACAGGACACGGACTGTCTCACAGGACACACACACAGTCTCACAGGACACACACACAGTCTCACAGGACACACGGACCGGTCTCACAGGACACATGGACAGTCTCACAGGACACAGAAACAGTCTCACAGGACACATGCACAGTCTCACAGGACAGACAGAAACAGACTCACAGGACACATGGACAGTCTCACAGGATACACAGACAGTCTCACAGGATCACGGACGGTCCTCACAGGCACACACACAGTCTCACAGGACACACGGACAGTCTCACAGGACACACGCACAGTCTCACAGGACACACGGACAGTCTCACAGGACACCGGACAATCTCACAGGACACACGGATAGTCTCACAGGACACACGGACAGTCTCACAGGACACGTATGGTCTCACAGGACACACAGATAGTCTCACAGGACACACGGACGGTCTTACAGGACACACACACAGCCTCAACAGGACACACGGAGTCTCATAGGACACACGCACAGTCTCACAGGACACACGCACAGTCTCACAGGACACATGGACAGTCTCACAGGACACACGGACGGTCTCACAGGCCACATGGACAGCCTCCCAGGACACAGAAACAGTCTCACAGGACACATGCACAGTCTCACAGGACACAGAAACAGTCTCACAGGACACACGCAGTCTCAATGAACAAACAGAAACAGTCTCACAGGACACAGACGGTCTCACATGACACACGGACAGTCTCACAGGACACACGGACGGTCTCACAGGACACACGGACGGTCTCACAGGATACGCACAGTCTCACCAGGACACACGGACGGTCTCACAGGACACATGCACAGTCTCACAGGACACACGCACAGTCTCACAGGACACACGGACGGTCTCACAGGACACACGCACAGTCTTACAGGACACACGCACAGTCTCACAGGACACACAGACGGTCTCACAGGACACACGGACAGTCTCACAGGGCACACAGACGGTCTCACAGGACACATGCACAGTCTCACAGGACACACGGACATTCTCACAGGACACACGAATGGTCTCACAGGACACACGGACAGTCTCACAGGACACACGCACAGTCTCACAGGACACACGGACAGTCTCACAGGACACACGCACAGTCTCACAGGACACACGGACAGTCTCACAGGACACACGGATGGTCTCACAGGACACACGGATGGTCTCATAGGACACACGCACAGTCTCACAGGACACACGCACGGTCTCGCAGGACAGTCTCATAGTGACACACGGACGGTCTCAGAGGACACACGCCCAGTCTCACAGGACACGGACGGTCTCACAGGACACACTGACGGTCTCACAGGACAGTCTCATAGGGACACACGGACGGTCTCGCAGGACAGCCTCATAGGGACACGAGGAGAGTGTCTGGCGTGCACTGAAGTGGCCCCTCACAGTGATTTGTTTAGTTGTCCAGCATCGAGCAGCTGGAACTAGGCGGAAATGGTGCTTCAGAAAGGCGCCCCCACCCTGTCCTGGCCACCTGATGCAGGAGCTGGGGTCCAAGAGCCCAGAGCTGGTGTCGGCCGAGAGCTCAGCAGGATTGGGGGCTGACCAGAGAAGGGCCGAGAGGCCCCCAGCTGCCCCTCCTGGGATGCATGGAAGGCCGCACTGGGCAGTGGAACCTGCCAGCCTGGGCTCTGCCAAGGCAGCTGGTGCAGGGAATGGGATTGGGGCTGAAGGCCGAGGGAGGCCCTGAGTGGCCACCACTGGATTGGGCCCCCCAGCACAAGCAGCAACAGCTCCTCTACAGGTCGGGTCCGAGCAGGACACTCTGAGATGCCTCTCACTGGACACAGGTGAGGACCTGTTGCAGGGTGCTGGGTGCTGGGTACTAGTGTTGAGTGCTGGGTGCTGAGTGCTGGGTGCTGGGTACTAGTGTTGAGTGTTGGGTGCTGGATTCTGGGTACTAGTGCTTTGAGTGCTGGGTGCTGAGCCCAGCCACTGAGCACATGCCATCTCTAGGCCCCCAGGCCCAGCCCTGGGACTGAGGCGTACACCAGCATGGAGGGTGATGGTTTGGGCCCAGCCCTGCCTGACCTGGGGAGGAGTCCTCAGGGGCCGGTGGCGGGACCCTGGTCCTCCCAGTGCAGGGGTGACTGCCCAGGCAAGGAGACGGCTGCTTCCCGCCTTCCCGAGGGCTGAGCCCGAGTGTGGGCGCAGTCCAGAATGCGGGTCACGGAACCCACGGCAGCAGTGATGAGAGACCCCCATGGCGCCCCAGGCCCACACTGGGAGAGCTTCAGCACCCAATAAGGCACCTTGGGCCCACCCAAAAGGGTTGGAGCCCCCTCCCGACCCAGGACTCACAGCCGCTGCCCCAGCGGGCCCCTGGACCTCTGGAACCTCACCCGGGCCCCACAGGGAGGCCAAGGGTACGGGCTGCAGGAGCAGAGTCTCTGCCCCAATTCGGGCCCCCTGGGGTTCCCACCATGGGGTAACTGTGGGCGTGCAGAGACCACCCAGCTCTGGGCCTCGCTCTCCAGTCGCTGGGACGGGCAGGGCAGGGGGCTGGACTGTGGTGCACTCAGCCCGCCCCAGTCAGGCAGTGTTGGGGGCTGCGGACAGAGGAAGGGGTGAGGATGCCTCGTGGGGTCACATGGGGTCACCCTGAGGCAGATTTAAGGACCCCCAGGACAGGCAATGCTGAGGCTCGGGGGTAAGCTAGGGCTGTCCTGGAGGGAAGAGTTTGACTTGTGAACTGCCGCCCTGTACGGCCCCACAGCCACAGCCCGGGCACAGCCCCAGGCACAGCAGCTCTGCCTGCCGTGGCCACTGGCCACTGACCGCCCAGCCCTGCCTCCTCCTGCGGCTTTGAGGGTTTCTTAGAAAGAGCAATTAGGGGCCAGGAGCAGCCCAACTTCCTGCCAGGAGCTCCGAGGCCCAAGAAGCCCGCGCTGGCTGGCGAGGTGCCTTCCTGCCTTGGAGGCTCACTGGGGGACCCAAACCACCAGCCCGGCAGCCCATGGCCCGGCAGGCCCCTGAGGGCAGGGCCATGGGGCTCGGGGGCCCTGGGGAGTGGGCTGGGGGCCGGGCAGTGTGGCCTGCCACCACCCTCTTGCCAGCGCGGGAAGGGCACCCCAGCCCTGTGCCCGCCTCCACCCCTCGGGAGCCCCCAACATGTCCTCAGGCCGGCCAGTGGGTAACCCTCGCACCACACTGAACCGGGCGGGGGTCCCCAGGCCTGGTGGGAATGGCCCACCCGGGCCGTCTGTGGTCTGCACCCGAGCCCCTCAGCCAGGTTCGGGCCCCTCAGTCCCAGGTCAGGCTCCCCATGAGCAACAGCAGGTGATCATGGGGCCATGCCGCCGGCAGCGGCGGCTCTGGGAGCCTGAGGGAGTTTCTGTCAGGCCTGTCTGGGGGGCTCGTCCCAGGGTGCTCAGGGCCCACTCCTGGCTGAGCCCAGGGAGCCAGACGGGTGCAGAGTACCCGGCCCAGGTGGGCCACATGCAGAGCCAACGCCCTCCCTGCTGATCAGCCTCGCACAGGTGCCCCTAGGCCGGGACCCCGGGAGCCCTGGGTGGCGGCTCCAGTTCCCCCGGGGCCTCCTGACATGAGGTGGCTCAGAGAGGCCCAACCCTGGGGCTCTGGCAGGTCCCACCCACTCAGCCCTGCCCCAACCCCCAAAGCAGAGCCACGGGGTGAGGAACAGAGAGCCCTGTGGGGAGTGAGGCCTGCCAGGCGGGAAAGGCGTGAGGGCAGCAGGAACACGACCCGAGCTTCCTGGGTGCCTCCTGGATCCCGGTGCAGGGTTGGGTGGGCCCTGGGCTGAGGCCACGGGGCCCCCTGGGCACAGCCGGCTGCCATCACTACCTTTTTCGGGGCTTGGCACGCCAGGCTGGCGCCCAGGGGCAGCTGTCCACATTCTCTCCCATTTGAGGAAGAGGGACAGGGACCGGGCAGGGCCCAAAATAGCGTCTGTGGGCTCAGGTGACCTGCGGGGACAGGTCCCTAAAAGGCGCATCAGGACCTGCGACGGGCTCAGCACCTGGCACTGCCACTCCAGGCGCCGGATGGGCAGGGACAGCTGGCAAGAGGGCATCGGAGCATCCCGAGAGGGCAGGGACTGGGAAGGTGGGAGAGTGGGGCGCTGGGAGGGTTGGATCCAGCCTCATCTCCTGGCCGGAGCCCGTGGGCCAGGGGCTGTGAGCCCAGCACCCACATCCCCTGCCCGGGGATGGCCCCCTGGGTGGCCCCTCTGGAGCCCTGCCCACACCCCTGCCCCAGCCACCCCCCTGCCCCACTGCGCGTGAAGCGTTTTGAGGACTTGCTCCAGGACCCCAGCTCAGTGGGGTGGGGCCAGTGTGGATCCAGCAAGAACCTTCCAGGACCAGATTCTAGCTGGCCCCAGGCCCTGGGGGCGGCGGCTCCCCTAAAAGCACCACTTGCTCATTGGCGTGAGAGGGAAAGTCTGGAACCTTCCTTCCATCAAGATGGCAGGAACTGGAGGGCAGAGGGCAGAGGGAGGGTCCCCCACAACCATGTAGTCACAGTCCCCGGGGCCCAGGAAGGCTGGTGGGGGTGTGGCTGGAGGACGACCTGTGTTGATGGGTGCAGAAAGTGAGAGTGCATGCAGGGGTGCGGGTGAAGAGGTGTGTGCAGGGGTGCGGGTGAGGTGTGCAGGGGTGTGGGTGAGGTGTGCAGGGGTGCGGGTGATGAGGTATGTGGAGGGTGCAGGTGATGAGGTGTGTGCAGGGGTGCGGGTGAGGAGGTGCAGGGGAGAGGTGAGGTGTGCAGGGGTGTGGGGTGAGGTGCAGGGCGGGTGATGAGTATGTAGGTGCAGGTGATGAGGTGTGTGCAGGGGTCGGGTGAGGAGGTGTGCAGGGGGTAGGTGTGCAGGGTGCGGGTGAGGGGGCAGGGGTGCAGGTGAGGAGGTGTGTGCAGGGGTGTGGGTGAGGAGGTGTGCAGGGGTGCAGGTGAGTAGGTGTGTGCAGGGGTGCGGGTGAGGAGGTGTGCAGGGGTGCAGGTGAGGAGGTGTGTGCAGGGGTGTGGGTGAGGAGGTGTGCAGGGGTGCAGGTGAGGAGGTGTGTGCAGGGGTACGGGTGAGGAGGTGTGCAGGGGTGCAGGTGAGGAGGTGTGTGCAGGGGTACGGGTGAGGGGTGTGCAGGGTGCGGGTGAGGAGGTGTGTGCAGGGGTGTGGTGAAGTGTGCAGGGGTGCGGGTGAGGAGGTGTGTGCAGGGGGGGTGATGGGTGAGTCTGCAGGGGTGTGGATGTGTTCAGGGTTCCCCCCAAGCTGTCCCAGGACCTCGGTGCCCAGCCTGGGGCGGGGCTCCCGAGCAGTTCCCCTGGGGTGCTGCAGCCCCACGTGGAGAGAAAGGCAGAGCTCAGGGCTGCGGGCGGTGGACCCGTCCAGCCTGGCCCGCTGACTGCTGCCGGCCCGGGGGACCCTGTGTGCCGGCCCGGTATCAGAGAGCACGTGGCTACTCCTCCGGACACCGGCCCTCACCTCCATGCTTTGTGCCCTTGTGGTCGCCAGAGCCACCAGTGAGGGCGAGGGTGCAGGGATGGCCCTAGGCGGGCGGGCAGAGGAAGGGCTGAGGTGGGCGGGGCAGAGGACGGGTGAGGGACGCTGGCCAGCGCCTGCTGGCTGAGACTGGTGGCCCCTCAGGCCGGGGGTCCCTGGAGCCCAGCAGAGGCGCGGGTCGTGTGGCCCCGCATGCTCCTCCTCGTTGCTCGCCGGGGCCAGCGGGCTTGGCAGGGGCTTGTCCTGCCCGTGAGTGTGGCAGACACGGGCGCGTGTGCAAACCACACGGCACCCAGGCAGCCCAACGGCGTTTCCACTTGAGGCCCCCGCCGGCAGGGCAGGGGGTAGGCGCTGAAGCCCTCGGGGCCAGCGTCAGGGGCTCAGGTGGCTGGTGGACACAGGGTTCAGCTGCCTCGGCCCCTGGGAGGGGGTCAGCGCCCCAACCCGCAGTTCCCCTGGGAGGGGGTCAGCGCCCGAGCCCGCAGTTCCCCTGGGAGGGGGTCAGCGCCCGAGCCTGCAGTTCCCCGGGAGGGGGTCAGCACCCCGAGCCTGCAGTTCCTGGAGGGGTCAGCGCCAGCCTGCAGTTCCCGGGAGGGTCAGCGCCCGAGCCTGCAGTTCCCTGGGAGGGGGTCAGCGCCCGAGCCTGCAGTTCCCCTGGGAGGGGGTCAGCGCCCGAGCCTGCAGTTCCCCTGGGAGGGTCAGCGCCCGAGCCCGCAGTTCCCGGGGAGGGACGAGAGCCAGGACGGCTGGGCGCGCCCCCAGAGGCCAGTCGCACTCCAGTCTGTGGGTGCACACGGTGCTCCACAGCGGGGGCTCAGGCACCCCAACACCGGGAGAACGGGGGGCAGGAGGGGGCAGTGGGGCACGTCCCGGGGTCCCACAGTCCCGCGCGGGCCCGTGTGGCAGGCAGCACACCAGCAGTATCACAGACATGCAAACGTGTGTGTGGGCACATGTACATCTGCACACGCACAGACACAGGCACGTGAACACACAGAGCACACGTGATCACACAGACACAGTACACATGACCACATGCAGACGTGTGCACAGTACACTGACACATGCACACACGTGAACACACATGTGATATACACATTCATTAACTCATGTGCACATATGCACGTGCAGACACACGCAGTGCACAGATGTGTGGATGCCTACACATGCTTTTAGACATGCCCACATGCACACACAAGGAAGGCACACACGCTTACAGGGACATGCATGCAGATATGGACACACAGGTATGGGCACATATGATACAGACACACACAGACACGGACACACATATGGACACGGACATACACACAGACACGGACACACACGCAGATACAAACACACACAAAGTTACAGACGCACACGCAGACACAGGACACACATGGACATACGCAGACACAGGACAGACACACGTGTGTGTGCGGCTCACAGCCCTGCGGGGCCGAGCCTGGCTGGGCCCAGCGTGTGCGCTGACCTCGGGCCCCATGGGCGGCCACTGGGCGGCCGCAGCCCTGTCCCTTAGGACCAGCCTCGCAGAGGCCTCCTGTGGTCTGCCGCTTCTAGGAGGTGAAATGGGGTCCCAGCACCTCCGAGCCCGGGGCATGGGTGGGTCGACCCCAGCTGGCCCCAGGCTGCAGTGCAGGGCCCGAGGGCAGGAAGGGAAGAGTCACACCAGGGCAAAGCAAAGGGCCCCCACGGGTCACTCAGCCCCCAGCGGGCCCCACTGCTGTGTCTCCCACGGCCCTGTGCGGAACGAGCTGGCACCTGCCAGCACCTTCTCCAGCAGAAGCTAGAGGGGCCGAGGGGTCAGCGTCCACCTGAAAAGAGCAAGCACCAAGGCTGGGGGGCAGGGCAGCGGCCCCGCCTGACCCCCCCATCTCCTTAAGCCTGTTTGCAGAGGCAGGCCTGGCCCCTCCCTGCAGCCTGCCCTGCCCTGCCCAGCATCCTCCTTCGTGGGGGCCTGGCGGGATGGGGTGAAGGAATCAGGGGTTACCTCCCCTGCCGCCCTGGGCTCAGGGCCTCGGTCACAGCTTGTGGGGTGGGGTCCCCAGGTCCAGAGTGAACACACCAGGCGGAGGGTCCTGCCGCAGTGCCTGGGAGTGGGGAGGCGGGTCCCCTGGCACGGGCCGCCCCTCCCAGCTGCTCCCCTGCGGAGGGTCAGTGCTGCAAATGTCATCAGGTGGGAACCATTTACGGGGCGCCTCAGACACGCTCAGGTTTACAGCCTTTTACGAGCCATAGAAGGTGGGAGAGGAGGGGGCCGGCCTTGGCCATGGCAGCCAGACCCGGTCCCTCACCGAGCCCCCACCTGGACCCCACAGCACACAGGACCCCAGCACCCACACCCGGACGGAGGCTCTGGCTCTGGCCCAGGGGGGCCTTGTGCCCTGGGCCTCCCCTTCAGCAGGGCCTCGCGGGCAGCGGGAGGGGCCGTGTGCAGGCGCTGTGGCGCGCCCCCGGACCCCAGACCCTGCCTGACAGGCGCAGCCTCGCCACGTGGGAAGTTCGCGCGGGCCAGTATGGCGCACGCTGAATAAATCACTCAGGGCCGGCACCGTGTCTCCCACAAAGCCTCTCCCTGGAGGGAGCGGGGACCCCAGACCCTCCTCAGCCCCTTCCCCAGGGAGGCCATGTTCACTGCGTCCACTCTAGTGCCCAGTGCTGTCCTCCCCACAGACCCCAGCGTGCATCTCCCTGCTCATGTCTCTCCACGCCATCCCCGTGTCCACCCCATGCCCACCCTCAAGTCCACCCCCTGTCCACCCGTCCACCCCACACCCATCCCCGTGTCCATCCCTGTGTTCATCCTGTGTCCATCCCCATGTCCACCCGTGTCTACTGTGTCCACCCTGAGTCCACCCCTATGCCCATTTCATGGCCATTGCAGGAGGAAATGGACTTGGCTTTTGACAGGGAGGAGGGTCTGCACTCGCCCCTCGCCCAGTACCCCCCAATCTGAGAGGCTGCCGGGCCAGAGTGGGGCAACGGGCGCTTGCAGGACGGTCCACTCTGTGCTGGGAGCGGCCTGGGGGTTCCGGGAGCAAGGGGCCAAAGCCGGGGCAGGAGCCTGGTGCAGCCGAAACTCAGCCCAGGGACAGCCCAGGGCCTTCTCTGGGGTTTGGAGCCTGTGTCCTACAAGAGGCTACTGCCATGGACGGGGTGCTGCAGAGCCCAGCGTGGGTGGGGGCACTGGGCAGAGGGCGCCAGGCGGGTGATCGCCCAGCAAGGCACCCCAAGAGGAGGGGAGCCTGCAGAGGAGTGCGCGTGAGGGCCAGCGGGGTCCGGGGCAGGGGGAAACTGAGGAAGTCCCAGAGGCTGAAGCAAAGCCCTGCTGTCCCCTGGTCGCGCCCCCCCGTGTGTCCTCCCTCCAGGGGAGCCGGCCTGGGGTCTGCAGCCAGAGGCGCCCCAGCTCTAAACCCGACCTCCGGAGAGCCGGGCCAGGTCTCGGGCTGACCCGGGCTACACAGGCAGCGTTCCCAGAAGCGTCCCCACAGAAGTCGGGCATCCCAGAAACAGTCGCAGCGCTGAGGGGAGCAGGGCGAGCTTGGGGGCCAGATGCCTCCGCTTCCCCCGGTGGGGCTCCTGCAGCTGCAGCCAAGAGCGGTGGGGCGGGGGTGGGGGGCTGACAGCCCCGCGAGGCCGTGATGGATGGCGTAGGCTGTGCTCTGGAGCGCAGTGTGGGAACCGGCTCGGCCAGGGCCCAGCTGGGCCTCGCACGCACACACCGCCCCCTCCTCCTCCTCCTCCTCAGGGCCTGGGGACCCAGGCCCTGAACTCACAGGCCTGCCAGCATCCTGGCCGGGGCCCCCACCCCGCTGCTCCCCACCGTCCCGCATGAGCTCAACCAAGGAAGTGACTTAAGGCCGACCGCAGCAGCCAAGCCCAGATGCGGGAGGCCCCTCCACAGAGCCCTGAAGCTGGGAATGATTCTCCCCAGAAAAATGTGCTGAGGGGGGAAGAGTTCAGCCCGCTCAAGCCTGCACGCCCTGCAGCACTCACGGACACGCTAAGACACACACGCACAACATGTGGGGCACGCCAACACGGGGACACAGCACACACAACATGGAAGGCACATGTACACAGGACACACAACATACAGGCACACAGATACACAGCACAGGACACACACCCAAACCGAACAACACATGTACATGCACAACACTCGGGCACACACATATACACACAACACAACACACGGGCACACATGTGTATACACAGAGGGACACACTCGTACAACACACAATACGTGGGCACACACAGACACACACAACATACAGGACACATATACATATGCAAAACAGGACACACAAGTATACAACAGAGGCACACACGTATGAACACAAAAGACACACAGAGCACACACATGCACACACAACATAGATACATACACAAAGCACACACACAACATGCAAGGTACACATATGCATGCACACAACACACAGGACCCTCACATCCACTCACGCACACAACATGTGGAGGACACACATGTATGTACACACAACACAAAGGGTACACATATACGGAACTCACACACGTGGGGTGCACACTCACACATGAACACAACACGGGGTCACTGCGCACTCACCCGTGCAACACATGGGGCGACACCCAGGTAAGCGCACACAGCGTACAATGTGCGGGCACATGTGTAACTGTGCCCACACACACAGGGGCACATGCGTGCTCACGCGTGCTCGCACGCACACACCCACAGACACCTACAGGCAACCGTCCTCGTCTTGCCCTAATACCCACAGCCCTGGGTCAGAGGCACTGCCAGGCCTCAGCACTGTGGGCCGGGGCCGCCGGCCTGCCGATACCCCACATTCGGGCTCTGCCGTGGGGGGGCCCGGGAGCCAGCAACCCGGCGGCGCAGGCCTAGGAGGGCTGGGGTGGGTCTGCTTGTGCCCTAGAAGGGGCCGGGCACGTCCCCGCCCCTCTGGGCAGTCAGGTGGCACCCCCAAGCAGGTCCTGCGCCCGACCAGCCGGCGGGGGACGCCCCAGACCGGTCCATGCGCCGGGGCCTCGCGCTGCCTTCCCTGCGCTGGCCCCCACGGTGGCCTCAGCGCTCTGGACGCTCCCCTCTCCACGCTGCCAAGGACAATGGCCGCAGCCCAGGAGCGGGGGCCGGGCAGGTGGCCGCGGCTCTGACACTTTCCTGGCCCAGCAAGTGCCCCCCGTGGACGCCACGATGCTCGGTGGGCTTAAGCACCGGGCTGGGAGTGCAGCCAGGCCCCAGGCCCCACGGCAGCCTGAGATCTGCACTTTCCCAGGCTTCGCTTCCAGATGAGGTGGGACGCGGCCAGGAGCGGCTCCGGCCTGAGAACACAGCCCAGCCCGCGTTCCCGCCACCGCCCGCCCGCTCGCACCGCCGCTCACACGGGCCCTGCAACCTGCCCTTCTCTTGCTCACGCATTCATTCACTCCCTCCCTCACTTACTCGCCCTCATTTGCCCACCTCACACACTCGTCTGCTCACTCTCCCTCACACTCACCCACTCACACTCACTCTCACCGGCTCATGCTTCACTCACCCTACGCCCCTTACACCTTACGCTCATGCTCACACGGTCACTCACACACTCACTTTCACTGGTACTCGCTGTCCACTTTCTCACTCAGACTCCCTCCCTCACTCTCCTTCTCTCTCGCCGCTCCCTCCTTCGCCTCCTCCTCGCTCATTCCCTACCCTCGCCCGCTCATGCTCACTCACTGTTTCATCCATTCCCTCTTTCACTCATTGAGTCTCTGCACTCGGTCCAGACGTGGATTCAGGCCCCCACTCTGACCCCTGGGCCCCCAGATCCTGCTGCCCACGCCCATAGATTCTCTCTTCCCAACACCCACTGGCGGCGGCTGCAGGCAGCCTGTCCTGGACATTAGCGACTGTTGGCCGGCAAGCCTTGTGCATGGGGCAAGGTCAGAGCTTCCTAGGTTGCAAGGGGAGGCTGGGGGGTCCCCCTTGCCTCGGGCCTGTGGAGGAAGAGCAGGGGACTGAGCCTTGAGGGAGCTGAGGGTCCACACTGTGCCCACAGGTGGCCAGGACCCTGTGTCTACCTCGCTGGATGTGGGGGGCGTCTACCCAGACCCTGTGCACTGGTTCCGAGCCCAACCAAGGAAGTGACTTAAGCCCGACGGCATCAGCCAAGCCCAGATGCGGGAAGTGGGATTGGAGAAAGCGCCCTGGGGAGGCACCAGAGGCTTCTGGCGCACGTGGGCAGGGGCGCTCACGGGGGAATGCGACCTGGGGCGGCAGGTACGTGGGGTGGTGGGTACCAAGGGCAGTGGTGTGGGGGCAGCGGCACAGGGGTCACGGGCACTGGGGTCACGGGCACTGGGGTCACGGGCACAGAGGTCATGGGCACTTGAGTGGCGGGCACGGGGGTCACGGGCACTGGTGTCATGGGCGCAGGTGTCACGGGCACTGGAGTGGCGGGCACGGGGGTCATGGGTACTGGGGTCACGGGCACTGGGGTCACAGGCACTGGTGTCACAGGCACAGGGGTCACGGGCACTGGAGCGGCGGGCATGGGGTCACGGGCACTGGGGTCACGGGCACCTGGGTCACGGGCACTGGGGTCACAGGCACTGGTGTCACAGACACTGGTGTCACGGGCACAGGGGTCATGGGCACTTGAGCGGCGGGCACAGGGGTCACGGGCACTGGTGTCACGGGCACAGGTGTCATGGGCACTGGAGTGGTGGGCACGGGGGTCATGGGCACTGGGGTCACGGGCACAGGGGTCAAGGGCACTGGAGTGGTGGGCACAGGGGTCATGGGCACTGGGGTCACGGACACTGGAGCGGCGGGCACGGGGATCATGGGCACTGGGGTCATGGGCACTGGGGTCACGGGCACTGGGTCATGGGCACTGGGGTCATGGGCACAGGGGTCACAGAAACTGGAGCGGCGGGCACAGGGGTCACGGGCACTGGGGTCACAGGCACTGGGGTCACGGGCACAGGGGTCACGGGCACTGGAGCGGCGGGCACGGGGGTCACGGGCACTGGGTCAGGTCACGGGCACTGGGATCACAGGCACTGGTGTCACAGGCACAGGGGTCACGGGCACTGGAGCGGTGGGCATGAGGGTCACGGGCACTGGGGTCACGGGCACCTGGGTCACGGGCACCGGGGTCACAGGCACTGGGGTCACAGGCACTGGGGTCACAGGCACAGGGGTCATGGGCACTTGAGCGGCGGGCACGGGGTCCACGGGCACTGGGGTCACGGGCACTGGGGTCACGGGCACCTGGGTCACAGGCACTGGGGTCACGGGCACTGGGGTCACAGGCACTGGTGTCACAGACACTGTAGTCACGGGCACAGGGGTCATGGGCACTTGAGCTGCGGGCACGGGGGTCACGGGCACTGGTGTCACGGGCACAGGTGTCACGGGCACTGGAGCGGCGGGCACGGGGGTCACGGGCACTGGGGTCACAGACACTGGGGTCACGGGCACAGGGGTCACAGGCACAGGGGTCACGGGCACTGGAGCGGCGGGCATGGGGGGCCCACGGGCACTGGGGTCACAGACACTGGGGTCACAGGCACTGGTGTCACGGGCACAGGGGTCATGGGCACTGGAGCGGCGGGCACGGGGGTCACGGGCACTGGGGTCACAGACATTGGGGTCACGGGCACAGGGGTCACAGGCACAGGAGTCACGGGCACTGGAGCAGCGAGCATGGGGGGTCACGGGCACTGGGGTCACGGGCACTGGAGTGGCGGGCACGGGGGTCACGGGCACTGGGGTCACGGGCACGGGGACCACAGACTTCCCCGAAGCAGCTGAGTGTGGCTGGAGGCATCAAGTACTGGTTTCTCCACAGCACTTGGTGCCCCAAAGTTGGACCAGAGCGTGGCCGTGACTGTTACTGCAGGACGGGAGCCCATGGTCAGTACCCCTGGGCGGTGACCGCCGCCTGCAGGCTGACGCCTGTCCTGAGCCCAGGGTTCCGGAGGGTCGGGAGCACCTGCCCAGCCAGGACAGCACGAGGCCCCAACATTTGCCCCCTAAATGGTGGGGTCACACCAGCCCACACCCAGATGCTCAAGGTGCGCCCAAGGTCCAGGCTGCAGTGACCCCACCTGCCACACCAGAGCCTCACGGCCGACCCCACCTGGAGATGCTAAAGCCAAGGGCAACTCTCAGGGCAGCCTGAGGGGACACGAGGCAGCCGGGTGAGGCGGAGGGGCCCAACAGGACACGCCTGCTCTGGTCAGCGTCCAGCTTCTGACTCAGTGGCCGCCCCAGTGTGGGTCTCGCTGACCCACATACTGGGTTCCTTCAGGTCCATTCTAAGCACCATGGGGTCATCTCCAACCCTGCCCAGGGTCTAGGCCTGCCATCAAGGGCAGAGAGTGGACACAAATGGACACCTGGGACTGTGGGGCCCTTCACAATGGTAATGTTGGGAGTCCGGGATCGAGGTGGGGTCCTTCCACACCGGCGGGGCGGACACGGCTGCCTCCTGCCAGTTTCACCTTTCATAGGGTTCAGGCCCCCCAAATCGCTGACTCCCCATGACTGTCACCCAGAAGTGACCGCCCGGCAGCAGCTGCCCCTCAATGATCAGCCCAGGCTGTCTGCCAGCAGCTCTGGTCTGGCCACCACTCCACGCCAAACCGAGGGTCCACGCGGGTACTGGGATTCGGGTGCCGAGGGATCCACCCCGCTGCCATTCTGAGTCTCCCCGCTCTCGTGGAGGTTGGGGAGCCGCGTGGGACGGGCTGGCAGGAACCGGTGCTGTGGCACCCTCTGGATGGGGCCCAGGAATCCGCCGCACCCGATCTCAGGGGGCACCAACACTGGACTCTTGGGGTGCACACAACGTGTGGGGACAATCGCCCGACCAGTCGCACGCCTGACCCCCAGATGGTGGCGTTTCCTCACGGGTTGCCGCGAGGCGGCAGCAAAGGCTCACGGTCAGCCCGAGGCGCGGCGTCCCGGGTCCGCGCGCCGATACCAAGGACCACGAGGGTCGTCTGAGGCTCGGGTTTAGTGACACCCCACAAGCTATACCTGACCTTAGCAGAAGCCGCAACACCACGGTGAGGGAACGCTTGGCCGCAGGCGGAGGACGCGGGCGGGCGGCCGGCGAGCAGAGGCATTTGCATCTCCACAGTCGGGCTTTGAGATGCTAAACCGCGGCTGCGGCTCTCGGACACCTGCGCCTTAGGAGACGCGGGTGCAGCTGGCAGGGTGTAGTGGGCACCCAGGGCTTTGGCAGGGTGGCCCGAATGGGAACTCCTGCCCCAATGTCCAGCTCCTTCCTCAGAGTGAATGACCGCCACTGAGGGTCTCACTGACCCACATACCCAGTTCATTAGGGTCAGTCCCACATATGCTGGTGTGGGGTCGTTGTCCTGGAGAACCTGCAGCAAGTTGGTCCGTCCCACACTGATCGGGCTGTGGGGCGCGGGGTGGACCTGGACATCCTAGAGGTCAGCCTCCCATATATGGTGCGACCCCCAAATCACTCACTCCCTGAGTGCCTCGGTCACCCCAGAAATGATGGTGAAGCGGCAGCACCGTCTCAGCGCTCGGCCAGAGGTGCGGTGACCACGAGCCGCGGTCCAGAGGTGCGGTGACCACGAGCCGCGGTCCAGAGGTGCGGTGACCACGAGCCGCGGTCCAGAGGTGCGGTGACCACGAGCCGCGGTCCAGAGGTGCGGTGACCACGAGCCGCGGTCCAGAAGTGCGGTGACCACGAGCCGCGGTCCAGAGGTGCGGTGACCACGAGCCGCGGTCCAGAGGTGCGGTGACCACGAGCCGCGGTCCAGAGGTGCGGTGACCACGAGCCGCGGTCCAGAGGTGTGGTGACCACGAGCCGCGGTCCAGAGGTGTGGTGACCACGAGCCGCGGTCCAGAGGTGTGGTGACCATGAGCCGCGGTCCAGAGGTGTGGTGACCATGAGCCGCGGTCCAGAGGTGTGGTGACCATGAGCCGCGGTCCAGAGGTGTGGTGACCATGAGCCGCGGTCCGACCTTGACGTATCATGCCGAGCCATGGGTCCACGTGGGTCCTGGGATTTGGGGTCCCGAGGGATCCACCCCAGTCTCCCCAGTTCTCGTGGTGGGATTTGGGGACCAGTGTGAGACGGACTGGCAGGGACCCCCAAGCTTGTGGCGTGCAGCTGACTGGGGGCCCAGAAATGCCCCAGGAATCCGCCGCACCCAGTCTCGGGGCACCAAACACTGGCGGCTTAGGGGTGCACACAATTTGTGGGGGTGCAATTGCCCAAACCAGTCTCATCCCTAATCTCCCCAAACGGTGGTGTTTCCTCACCGGTGGCCGCGAGGCGGCAGCAAAGGCTCACGGGTCCGCCTGAGGCGCGGTGTCCCGGGTCCGCGCGCCGCCCACACCACAGGACCACGAGGGTTGTCTGAGGCTCAGGGTGCAGAGACCCCCACACGCTATACCTGACCTTGGCAGAAGCTGCACCACCACGGTGGCCCCACAGTCGCCTGCAAGCATGCAGGCTGCCGAGGGACTCTCGCGTCAGCCACCGGATCTGGCCAAGGCATTAGCATTTCCATGGTCGGGCTTTGAGATGCTAAACCAAGGGCTACTGCCCTGCGGGCAGCTTGCACCGGCCCCTTCTTCCAGACCTGATCAGTCGCACCTGCTCTGGTTAGTATCTAGCTTCTGACCCGGTGGCTGCCCCAAGTGTGGGTCTCGCTGACCCACATGTGCAAACCATGGGGTCATGTCCACTGTGGCCCAGGGTCCAGGCCTGAGGTCCATGTCGGAGTGGACACAACTGGACACCCGGACTGCGGGGCCCTTGTCGTGGTGGTAATGCCAGGTGTACGGGATTGAGGTGGGGTCGTTCCACGCTGATGGGATGGGCACAGCTGCCTCCTGCCAGTCTTGCCTTTCATGGGGTACAGGCCCCCAAATCGCTCTCGGGGCGGCAGCACCGACTCATTGCACTGCTGGAGGCATAGTGACCATTAGCAACGGTCGGTCGGACCGCGCCGTGCCGAACCACGGGTCCATGCGGATTCTGGGGATTTGGGGTCCCGAAGGATCCACCCGGCCGCCACCCTGAGTCTCCCCGGTCCTCGTGGTGGGATTTGGGGAGCAGTGTGAGTCGGGTTGGCAGGTGGTGGCAGCTGGTGGCACGCAGCTGACTGGGGGTCCAGATCACCCCAAGAATCCGCCGCACCTGGTCTGGGGGCGCCAAACACGGGGGGCTTGGGGTACACATGTGTGGGACACAGTCTCCCGAACCAGTCACACCCCTGAACCCCCATATGGTGGTGTTTCCTCACGGGTGGCCGCGAGGCGGCAGCAAAGGCTCACGGGTCCGCCCGAGGCGCGGTGTCCCGGTCCGCGCGCTGCCGACACTGCAGGACCACGAGGGTCGTCGAGACTTGGGGTGCAGAGACCCCCCCCACACGCTATACCTGACCTTAGCAGAAGCCACACCGCTAAGGTAGCGCCCGCGTCAGCCGCGAGCATGCAGGGTGCGTGAGTGGACTGCCGTCCCTCAGCCAACGGCCACAACAGCGACATTAGCACCTCCTCACTGGGCTTTGAGATGCTAAACCAGGGCGGCTGCTCTCAGGCAGCTCCCGCACCCGACCGGTCTTTGAGACTGGGAAGAGGGGGTCTGGGGCCAGGCAACACAGTGCAGCGGGCACCCAGGGGTGGGCAGGGTGGCCCACAGGACACGCCCGCCCTGGTCAGTGTCCAGATCCTTCCTCTGACTCAGTGGCCACCCTGAGTGTGGGTTTGCTCTCTCATATGCCCGGGTACATTACCTGGGGTCAGCTCCAACCTGGCCCAGGGTCTGGACTGTGATATCCAGGCCAAAGAGTGGACACATGAGTGGACACTGGGGACTGTGGGGCCCCTCGCTGTGACGGTAATGTCGGGGTCTGGGATCGAGGCGGGTCCTTCCACACTGATCGGGTAGACACGGCTGCCTCCTGCCAGTCTCGCCTTTCACGGGGGCCGGTGAGTGCCACGGTCACCTCTGCGGTGACCCCGGGTCACCTCCTTCGTGGTCAGCAGCTGGTGGCTGAGGGACGCGTCCTCCTGTCTGCGGATGGCCGAGTCCCCTCACGCACCCCCCGAAATGACCGCAAGGCGGCAGCACAGTCTTGACTCAGCCCAGGCAGCTCGCTGCGGGCGGTTGGGGGGTCTTGGGGTCTCGACGGGCACAACACACAGCTGACGTGGGACCAGGGACCCCCAGTCACCCCAGAACCCCGTGGACGTGTGGTTGGGTAACGAGGGCGCCCCTCCGTGCACAGGGCTGGCTTCAAATGGTCCCGTCAGTGGGGGTGTGGGGCGAACCTCCCACAGCTTTGGGGTCCTTGGTCGGACGCTGAAGTGCTCTCAGGACCTCACCGGCACGGCCGGGACAGGGACAGTCACTCGGGCCAGGGGACCTGAAGTCTGTCCATGCTCTGCAGGGGAACCGCTGTGTCCGACCCCAGGCCCCTGGAAACCCGGAGCCTCTGTGGGTGGCGCGTCCCTCCCGCGTGCCCGGCTACCAGCCATGGGACCCCCGCGGCCCCTCCGAGGCACGGGGCTGGAAACCGGGTCCACGCGCCGCCCTCGGTCCGTGTGACCCCCACCGCCGCCGCGTCCGTGTGGTCTAGACTGAGCTCCCGCGCCGCCCTGGCCTGGGGACCCCCAGCGGGTACCCCTAGGAGTGGCTGGAGCGCGGCCTGCCCTGAGGGGACCCCACGGTCTCCACCTGGGGGTCGGGCGCTGGGGACAACGCCAGGCCCTGTTCGGGATGCCAGAGGAGGGTGTGGACACGTCCGTCGTTGGAGAATTCCAGGGCGGCCCACGGGGGCGGGGCCTGTGGCGGCCCCCAGCGCGCCCGCGCTCCCATTGGCTGGGGGCTTGGGGCGGGGCTTGGGGCGGCGCCAGCCCCTGTTAGAAAAAGCCCGGGCTAGGGTCGGAGCACGCGCCGGTGGGGGGTGGGAGGCGGGTGGGATGGGGGCGCCGGGGAAACCGGGGAAGCGGGGAGCCGAGGGGTAACCAGGGAAGCGTGGGGTACCGGGGGCAACCAGGGGAAGATGGGGAACTGGGGTTCAGGGAAGCTTGCTTGGGCCAAGGGTCTCCTTGGACTTCTGGAGCCTGGCAGGAGCGGGACAGAGCGGGGGCCGGCCTCGGCAGGGCCGGCGGGCACCTGGGCGCCCAGGACGCAGACGACATCAGCGTGGGGGTTCAGCAGGAAGAAGGGGGAGCCAGGCATTCATCCCGGTCAATTTTGGATTCCGAAGGTGGCAGCTGACGGACAGGGGGGCTGGGGCAGGCAGGCCCGGCCTGGGCCGAAGAGGCTAGTTGGCAGCCAGGCAGAGGCGCGCGGTCCCCCTGCCCGACCTGGCCCTTGGACCTCCACCCGCGGAGGTCTGGGGAGCAGGACCGGGAGGGGAAGGCCGCCAGGGTTCCGTGAAAGCAGTGATACCGTCTCGGGGGAGCCGAGACAGAGCAGGCTGGGGGGGCCGTGGCCGCCCCAGGTGGAAAGAGCGTTTAGGGGGCCAGGCAGAGCTGCCCAGGAGGGTTCCACCAAGTGCAAGGCCAGGCCAGGCCCGGGAAAGCAGGGAGGGCACGCAGGGTCCGTCAGAGCCACCACCCACCCACTGAGATTCACTAAGAAGAAGGTTCAGGAAAGGCTCTGCCGGGGGTCCCCTTGGCTCCCGGCCGGGGCGTTGAGGGCTGGAGAGTGGACAAGAAGGCGCAGTGCAGCAGGGCGACACCAAAGGGCGGCGCGCGCCGGGCTGGGAGATTTCTGCAGCAAGGAGGCTGCGGCCCGGCTGTCACCGCCGCCACGTGGCACTGTGGCCCCGGGGCCTATGAGCCCCGGTGCAGGTCAGGAATACAGGACATTTCCAGGGAGTCAAGGGCACAGAACAGACCAGATCAGGTGGGCGGGTGGGGCAGCGTGAGTGAGCACTCTTGGGGGGCCGAGCAGACAGGGCCAGCCGAGCAGGGGACACTGGCTCCCAGCCCGCGGCCAAGGCGGCCGCCGGCGACGACGGAGCAGAGATCGGTGTCTCGCGACTGCAGGCGCGGTGAGTGCGCCCGCCCCTCCCCGCACCCGCCACGCACTCAGCACCCAGCACCCTCACTCCCGCTTCTTGGACTCAGGTCTCAAATGGGCGATGCGGAACTTAGCCGCGAAGGCCAGCCGAGTGCGCGGAGATGGAGCACCATGGTCCGGCGTGACGGCGAGGGCAGGAGGACGCTGGCCTTCTGGTGAGTGCTTGGCCCCAACCCCCGCACCCCGGCGCCGCTGGCAGCCTCACTCAGGGCTGTTTTCTCTCCACACAGAACATCCTGGCAGACACACACTCTGTTCCTTTCCGTGGCTGAGGAGCCACACACCGTGCTGCTCACGGCCCCAGAACGCACAAGACGACAAGGTGAGGTGGCCGGCCACGCCCTGGGGGGGTGCGGGCGACGCCCCCTCCCCACCCCCTCACTGTCTGCCTCTCCAGAAATGGTGCTACCCAGCGCACGCCTGGGCCTTGGAACTGGACTTCTTCAAGTCCCTCTAGCTCTGACGACAGGAAATGCTGCATCCGGAACCACTCCCCCTCAGGATCCGCTCCAAGGTGGGCGCCCCCCACCCCCACCCCACCCCCACATCAGCCCCGCCCCCTGCCGCCCCCCACTCACGCTGCCTGTCTCCCCAGGTCACAGGAAGGAACAGAGACCCCAGGAACACCACAGGAAGTGCAGAAGCACGCCCCAGCCACGCCGCGCCAGCCCCCTTCTTCCTTCTTTCCTAAGACTTCTCTTTCTCTCTGCTATTTCCTGGGCTCGGGAGGCTCGGCCCGGACCCCGTCTGCCCGCCCCCTTGAATCAATTTGCACTAAGTCGTTTGCACTGGTTTGGGGTTCGCAGGCCTGAGTCCCTGAGCGTGTGTGCGAGCCGCCTGCTGTGTGCTCACACGAGCACACGTGTGCGAGCCCGGCCGTGCCCAGCACCCACCTGGCGTCCACCTCTGGGGGTACCTGGGTGCGGCCCGTGTGCGTGGGGCCCTGCCCTCCCTGTCTGGTCTGGAAGCTCCGCCCACCGGAGCGACCCTCGCCCTCTGCAGAGGGTCCCTGTTCTGTGCCCCTCCCACCGGGGCCACCAGGGCTCCGGCTTCATCAATAAACTCCGTCACAGCAAATCCGTCTCGGGGCCTCCGGGCCCCAGGTGTCTGCTTTGGGGGACTGGGGGGGTGGGCATCAGGGCTGGGGAGGGGGGGGAGCCCAAACACATGAGGGGGGGGGCTGGAAGGGGAGTCTGGGGGCTGAGGGAGGGCCTGCCTGGCTGGTGGGGAACACCCCGTGGAGAGCCAAGGCGGGTGTTGGCGGGACGGGGCTCACCCCGCCCACAGGAGCCCAGAGTCAGGACACGCCCCACCTGCAGCCCTGGCGCTGGGGTGCCCGGCCAGGAAGCCTGAGGGAGGGGTGGGGTCCCAGGGGCCTTTGGCACAGCTCCTGGCCTGTGCTTTGCTTTGGGGTCAACCCCCCACCCCCCAGCTACGGTGGGATGTGGGACTCCAGGGCCCAAGGCGCCGCGGCCTCCCAGCGTGAGCCCTCCAGAGCAGTGGAGCTCACAGGGGCAGCGGTGGCAGGGCCGGCCCCTTTGTTTGGCTACAGAGAGCAGGCCGGGACCCCGCACGCCACTGCAGCCCTGTGCTCCATCCCACCCCACGTCACAAGGCCACAGTCTCTTGAGGACAAGCAGACTCCAGGATCCCAGAGCCCTGACAAAGCCCAGAACCCCCATCCCCAAACAGGCTCCGAGAATCCCAACCCCAAACAGGCCCCGGGAACCCCAGCTCCAGGCAGACCCTGGGAACCCCAGCTCCAGGCAGGCCCCGAGACCCCCAGCTCCAGGCAGGCCCCGGGACCCCCAACCCCAGACAGGCCCCGAGACCCTGAGCTCCAGACAGGCCCCGAGACCCCCAGCTCCAGGCAGGCCCCGAGACCCCCAGCTCCAGGCAGGCCCCGGGGACCCCCAACCCCAGACAGGCCCCGAGACCTTGAGCTCCAGACAGGCCCCGAGACCCCCAGCTCCAGGCAGGCCCCGAGACCCCCAGCCTCCAGGCAGGCCCCGAGACCCCCAGCCCAGGCAGGCCCCGAGACCCTGAGCTCCAGACAGGCCCCAGGACCCCCAACCCCAGACAGGCCCCGAGACCCTGAGCTCCAGACAGGCCCCGGGACCCCCAACCCAGACAGGCCCCAGGACCCCAAACCCCAGACAGGCCCCAGGACCCCCAACCCCAGACAGGCCCCAGGACCCCAAACCCCAGACAGGCCCAGGGACCCCAACCAAAGACAGGCCCCGAGACCCCCAGCTCCAGGCAGGCCCCGAGACCCTGAGCTCCAGACAGGCCCCGGGACCCCAAACCCCAGACAGGCCCCGGGACCCCCAACCCCAGACAGGCCCCCGGGACCCCCCAACTCCAGGCAGGCCCCGAGACCCGCAGCTCGAGGCAGGCCCCGAGACCCCCCAGCTCCAGGCAGGCCCTGAGACCACCAACCACAGACAGGCCCCGGAACCCTCAGCTCCAGGCAGGCCCGGGGATCCTTCGGCCCAGACAAACTCCAGCAGGCCTCAGGCAGCTGCAGGAAGCTCATAGGAGAGTCTCTGGGCCCATCTCAGCTCCAGGCGTCACACAGCAGAGCTGAGAACAGACATGACCGTCACCAGTATGAAGGGACTAAGCGTCCCAGGACACAGGGGCTGTGAGTGTCCCAGGACACAGGGGCTGTGAGTGTCCCAGGACACAGGGGCTGTGAGTGTCCCAGGTCACAGGGGCTGTGAGTGTCCCAGGTCACAGGGGCTGTGAGTGTCCCAGGTCACAGGGGCTGTGGAGTGTCCCAGGTCACAGGGGCTGTGAGTGTCCCAGGACACAGGGGGCTGTGAGTGTCCCAGGACACAGGGGCTGTGAGTGTCCCAGGACACAGGGGCTGTGAGTGTCCCAGGACACAGGGGCTGTGAGTGTCCCAGGTCACAGGGGCTGTGAGTGTCCCAGGTCACAGGGGCTGTGAGTGTCCCAGGTCACAGGGGCTGTGAGTGTCCAGGACACAGGGGCTGTGAGTGTCAGGACACAGGGGCTGTGAGTGTCCCAGGTCACAGGGACAGTGAGTGTCCTAGGACACAGGGGCTGTGAGTGTCCCAGGTCACAGGGGCTGTGAGTGTCCCAGGACACAGGGGCTGTGAGTGTCCAGGACACAGGGGCTGTGAGTGTCCCAGGACACAGGAGCTGTGGAGTGTCCAGGACACAGGGGCTGTGGAGTGTCCCAGGACACAGGGGCTGTGAGTGTCCCAGGACACAGGAGCTGTGAGTGTCCCAGGTCACAGGGGCTGTGAGTGTCCCAGGACACAGGGACTGTGAGTGTCCAGGACACAGGGGCTGTGAGTGTCCCAGGACACAGGGACCGTGGAGTGTCCCAGGACACAGGGGGCTGTGAGTATCCCAGGACACAGGGACTGTGAGTGTCCCAGGACACAGGGGCTGTGAGTGTCCCAGGACACAGGGGCTGTGGAGTGTCCCAAGTCACAGGGGCTGTGAGTGTCCCCAGGACACAGGGGCTGTGGAGTGTCCAGGACACAGGGGCTGTGAGTGTCCCAGGACACAGGGGCTGTGAGTGTCCCAAGACACAGGGGCTGTGGAGTGTCCCAGGACACAGGGGCTGTGGAGTGTCCCAGGACACAGGGGCTGTGAGTGTCCCAGGACACAGGGGCTGTGAGTGTCGCAGGACACAGGGGCTGTGAGTGTCCCAGGACACAGGGACTGTGGAGTGTCCCAGGACACAGGGGCTGTGAGTGTCCCAGGACACAGGGACTGTGAGTGTCCCAGGACACAGGGGCTGTGAGTGTCCCAGGACACAGGGACTGTGAGTGTCCCAGGACACAGGGGCTGTGAGTGTCCCAGGACACAGGGGCTGTGAGTGTCCCAGGACACAGGGGCTGTGAGTGTCCCAGGACACAGGGGCTGTGAGTGTCCCAGGACACAGGGGCTGTGAGTGTCCCAGGTCACAGGGACTGTGAGTGTCCCAGGACACAGGGGCTGTGAGTGTCCCAGGTCACAGGGGCTGTGAGTGTCCCAGGACACAGGGGGCTGTGAGCGTCCCAGGACACAGGGGCTGTGAGTGTCCCAGGACACAGGGGCTGTGAGTGTCCCAGGACACAGGGGGCTGTGGAGTGTCCCAGGACACAGGGGCTGTGAGTGTCCCAGGACACAGGAGCTGTGAGTGTCCCAGGACACAGGGGCTGTGAGTGTCCCAGGACACAGGAGCTGTGAGTGTCCAGGACACAGGGGCTGTGAGTGTCCCAGGACACAGGGGCTGTGAGTGTCCCAGGACACAGGGGCTGTGAGTGTCCCAGGACACAGGAGCTGTGAGTGTCCCAGGACACAGGGGCTGTGAGTGTCCCAGGACACAGGGGGCTGTGAGTGTCCCAGGACACAGGGGGCTGTGAGTGTCCCAGGACACAGGGCCGTGAGTGTCCCAGGACACAGGGGCTGTGTGTCCCAGGACACAGGGACTGTGAGTGTCCCAGGACACAGGGGCTGTGGAGTGTCCCAGGACACAGGGGCTGTGAGTGTCCCAGGTCACAGGGGCTGTGAGTGTCCCAGGACACAGGGGCCGTGGAGTGTCCCAGGACACAGGGGCTGTGAGTGTCCCAGGACACAGGGACTGTGAGTGTCCCAGGACACAGGGGCTGTGAGTGTCCCAGGACACAGGGGCTGTGAGTGTCCCAGGACACAGAGGCTGTGAGTGTCCCAGGACACAGGGGCTGTGAGTGTCCCAGGACACAGGGGCTGTGAGTGTCCCAGGACACAGGGACTGTGAGTGTCCCAGGACACAGGGGCTGTGAGTGTCCCAGGACACAGGGACTGTGAGTGTCGCAGGACACAGGGGCTGTGAGTGTCCCAGGACACAGGGACTGTGAGTGTCGCAGGACACAGGGGCTGTGAGTGTCCCAGGACACAGGGGCTGTGAGTGTCCCAGGACACAGGGGCTGTGAGTGTCCCAGGACACAGGGGCTGTGAGTGTCCCAGGACACAGGGGCTGTGAGTGTCCCAGGTCACAGGGGGCTGTGAGTGTCCCAGGACACAGGGGCTGTGAGTGTCCCAGGACACAGGGGCTGTGGAGTGTCCCAGGACACAGGGGCTGTGAGTGTCCCAGGTCACAGGGGACTGTGAGTGTCCCAGGACACAGGAGTTGTGAGTGTCCCAGGTCACAGGGGCTGTGGAGTGTCCCAGGACACAGGGGCTGTGAGCGTCCAGGCAACAAGGTCCCAGGACACAGGGGCTGTGAGTGTCCCAGGACACAGGGGCTGTGAGTGTCCAGGACACAGGGGCTGTGAGTGTCCCAGGACACAGGGGCTGTGAGTGTCCAGGTCACAGGGGCTGTGAGTGTCCCAGGACACAGGGGCTGTGAGTGTCCCAGGACACAGGGGTGTGAGTGTCCCAGGACACAGGGGCTGTGAGTGTCCAGGTCACAGGGGCTGTGAGTGTCCAGGACACAGGAGCTGTGAGTGTCCCAGGACACAAGGCCTGTGAGTGTCCCAGGACACAGGGGCTGTGAGTGTCCCAGGACACAGGGCCTGTGAGTGTCCAGGACACAGGGGCTGTGAGTGTCCCAGGACTCAGGGCCTGTGAGTGTCCCAGGTCACAGGGGCTGTGAGTGTCCCAGGACACAGGGCCTGTGAGTGTCCCAGGACACAGGGCCTGTGAGTGTCCAGGTCACAGGGGCTGTGAGTGTCCCAGGACTAGGGACCATGTCATTGTGCCTGTAGCCCATGGGGGACAGTGGCGTGCCCAACGCCACCCCGGCCTCCCAGATTGGTGTGGAGTGTCTTGAACACTCTGCATGGCCGGAGCCTCCTGTCAGCTCAGCAGGAGGACCGGGTGTGTCGAGGCGCAGGCCTGGGCCCCTCCATCTGCTTGGGGGTGCCCTGTGGAATGTGTGAACCTTAGCCCAACCCATTTCCTGCTCTTTAGAAAAGGGACTTAAGAGTCTCGTCAGACAGGCTCGGCCCACCCCGAGGCACCCCTGAGGAAGACCCCACAAAGCCCAGCTGGAATTTCACCCGGGCTGGGGTGGGGGCTGGACTCCCAACGCGCCCCGAGCACCCACACTTGCACCCTCTGCCTCAGAAGCCCCGTCTGGGACCTGAGTGTGTCCCGCTACTATGGCTCCTTCCCAGCCCGGCCCCGGGGACACGGGGTCCCCAGCATGGACCCAAATCCAGCTTCACACTCAGCTGAGCCCCTACACTCTACTGATGGACAGAGGAGCGGAAGGTTCTAGAAAGAATGGGCTGCTCCCTCCCCATGCCCAGACCCCTTGCCTGGGAGGGGGTCCCCATCCCGACACCCTCCCTGTGAGTGTCCCTGAGGCGGGTCCAGCCTGGTGGCCTCCCAGACACTGCTGTGTGGCCCCTAGGATGGGGACAGGGCACAGGGGACCCTGTGAACCCCTCTTTGCCCAGGGGAAGGGGTGGGAACCAGGCAGTGTGGGAGAGGTGGGCTCTCGGGAAGTCAGGGGCTGTGGTCTGAGCCCAGGGGGGGGCAGGCGCCCCTGGACGTGGGCGATCTGGGCAGGTCTCAGCCACACGCACGCCCCCATGGGCTGCACAGGGGGCCCTGTTCTGTTCTGGAGGGTTCACACAGCGCCCCGAGCTGTTCCCTGTCCACACACAGGGCTGTGGCTCGGGGTCAGGCCACCTCCGGGTGGTGAGACTGTGGGGGCCTGTTCCAGGGAGTCCAAGGCCAGTGAGGACCATGGGGGGTTAAGGTGCTGCCCACCAGGTCAGGTGCCCGAGCCCCTGCCTGCAGGGGCCACTACCCCTTCCCCAGAGGTTTCTGGGCCCCAGATGGGATGTCGCCAGGAAGGCGGGGTGGGGGCCGTCCTGTTCTCCTAGCCCCCTGAGCCCCCGGCTGCTGCCGCCGTGGGGTCTCCCCAGCCCCCGGCCCGAGCATATGCCCAGCTTAAGGTGGGGGCTTGGCGGTTTCGGCGGGACTGCGAGCAGACGCCAGCCTCTGCCTTTCGGCCCCCTCCCCCAGCCTTCCTGGCTGACTGGCCCAGGCCTTGGACCCTAGACCCTCACAGCCCAACCTGAGGGTGAGTGGCCTCTCGGTGGGCGGCCAGAGGCCGTGTGTGCCCAGCGGCCCCCACACGCGGCTGTTTGCAGAGCCGGAGGCCGGCAGATAAAAGCTGTTTTTTTTTTGGCACTGAGCCAGGGGGCCGCGGCGGGGCCTGTGGTCAAGGCCGGGCAGCCGCCTCACACTGCCCGGAGGGCTCCCCACCAAGTGGACACAACATGGTTTTGGGCTTAGCCCCTTCTCCCTCCCAGGACCCCCAGGCAGGCAGCCTGGGTGTAAAGGCCCCCACATGCAGAGCCCTCAGGGACACGGCTGGGACCAGACTTCCCAGGCACAGCCCGGGGCCGCCCACCAAACCAGACAGGGGCTCGGGAACAATGGAACCGGGGTCCCAGTGGACCGTCCATGGGCTGGGGCCAGGCGGTGGGGTCGGAAGAGAAACCAGGCCCAGGCCAGGAGACAGACACCCCATGTTGCTGCCCACTCCACCGCATGGGGCTGGGAAAGCCCCGTGAAGAGAGCAGGAGGAGGAAAGTGGGGAGGGGGCCAGGTCCTTGCCCCGGGGTCCCTGAGCATATTCTGTCCCCAATTCCCTGCCAGCAGTGGCGGGTGCTGGGGCCGGGGCAAGCCCTCAGCCCTGTTCTGCGTCCCTCAGGTCTCAGAGCCGCGTCTGGCTGCTCCCGGGGTGCCACAGACCCCGGGGCCCTCTGCTCGGGCTGCCGGGCCAGAACTCGGAGCTCCCCACTGTAACCAGGCCAGCACCCGTCAGGCAGGAGACCCCACCGGAGCCCAGGACGCACACGGGACGGGGGTCCGGCTGCAGAGCCCGGGGGCTCCCCCGGAAGGAGCGGTGTCAGCACGGCCCCCTGCCCCCGCCACCCGCTCTCAGGCAGGCAGGGGACAGAGGGGGAGCCCGGCCCTGCTCAGAGTAGCGGGAGGAAGTTTCCAGAAGGTGCCAGGGGCTTCAGGCAGGGAAGGCTGCCCCCTGCAGGCGGGCAGGGAGCAGCGCCTGGGATGGGGGTGCCCCTGGGAGCAAAGTCCGGACACTGACCCGGAGATCAAACAGGCGTCAGGAGAGAGCCAGGGTGGGAGCACCCGGGTGGACCCCAGCCGAGATCGGACCCCGTCTCTGCAGAGCCCAGCACGAGCGAGGCTGGGTGCTGACCAGACCCTTCGGGGGCACCTCTCCCCCAGAGACCCTCACAGGCCCTGTCACGGTCTGAAAGCCCAGGAACCCCGGTCTGGCTGGGGGTACCTCCCGCGACTTGGGGGAAAAGCTGCCGGCTGGGGAGCAGCAGGGGCCAGGTGGCCCCCTCGAGGAGGGTCTGCCCAGAGGGAGGTCGGAGGCCACGGGGGCCGGAAGCCCCCAGCCCCGCGTCCCCGCGGTGGCCGGCCTGGGATGGGCGATCAGACAGGGCCTGGGACGTGTTTATTTTCAAATGACATTTTTTAAGAAGAGCCGCCTCCCTGAGTGCTTGACCCCGGCTCTGGAATGTGGGAGGCAAAGGGGCCCCCCAGCCCTGCAGCCCTCGGGGGTGGGAACAGGGGGCCGGCCCCACGCTGGTCTCTGCTGCCCACCAGCCTTGCCTGCCCGACTCCTCCGATGGACACTGCCTTCAGGTGGTCCCCGGGGGATGGCTCCCCTCGTGCCCACAGACTCAGAGGCTGTGTCGAGGGGACGTCCCCTGGCTGGGACGAGGGGGGACTTCATGACCCAGCACCCCTGGCGGCCGTGGCCCCTGGCCTGACCCCCACCCACGGCCCCAGGCTGCTCGGAAGACCACTGTAGGGCAGGAACCAGCGGGCGCTGACCCTGGGCGCTGACCCTGGGCGCTGACCCGGCCCCGGACCCACTTTCAAATCTTGCCTCACCGCAGCTCTCACCCCCACCCCCGTGCTCCCTGACCCCGCGGCCCAGCTCTTCCTGGGAGAGGCCCCCAGGCCCCCGGCTCCCAGGTCCAGCTGCCCTGCTGGCCACCTGCCCCTCACCCCCGAGAGCACCAAGACAGAGGCCAGAGGCCATACATCAGAGGCGGCTGAGCCGGGGGGGGGATTAAGTGTGAGGCCAGAGCGGCCCCAGGGGGAGGGGCGGAGCTGGAACCCCCAGGGCTGTCCACGCACACAGCAGGGGCCTGGCCTGAGTCTGTTCTTTCTAGGCCCCTGGGGGCAAGAGGCCCCCCACACTGGCTCAGAGTCTCAGGGTGCCCCTAGGGGCAGGCTCTGTGGGGGGGGTGGGGGGCAGGCAGGCAGTGACCCAGAGGACAAGAGTGGGAGGCGGAGAGTGGCCCCACATCTTCCTGGGGGTCCCGGGTGGGGGTCGCTGACTCTGGGGCCTGTGTGTGCTTCCCTGGGGTCAGCTCTGAGGTCCCTCCAGCAGGAAGGAGAGTTGGGGGAGAGAGAGGGGCTGTGTGGGGGGGCCAGAGGGGGCTGCGGGGCCCACCTGAGGGAGGCCTGAGTCCAGTGCAGACACACCGGAGCCCTGGGGACAGGGACGGGCAGGGGATGGACGCAGCAGCCCCTCCTGGCCGCCTCCTGGCCCCGCTCGTGGCCGGCCCCTCCGCTGCTACTTCCCCGAATTCCTGGACCCCCCCGGCACCCGCCCCGCCATGGGAAACCTGCCTCCACCCCAGCTCCTCTGGGCCAGGCGGTCAGGAGCAGCTGGGGCGGCAGCTGTGAGTGCGGGGTGCCAAGGAGCCGGGACTGAGTGAGGCTCCCCGGGAAAGCAGGGCGCCGCCCTCCTTCCCTCCGCCGCCTGGAGGCACAGGGCCCTCAGCTGGGCTGGGACGCCCGGCCTCCCCCTCTGGGCAGCAGAGAGTGGGCAGTTGGCTTAGGGGCAGGGACAGCGGGTGAAGGGCGGCCAGGGCAGGCAGGGCCCGAGTGGGGACTGGGGGTCCCCTGCTGCCAGCAAACAGGAGTGCCGCCCCAGCCCCAAGGCTCCTGTGCGAGACTCGGCTTCACGCCCAACCCCTCCCTGGAGCTGGCTTGCCCTCGACCACATGGCCCCAACTCTGGCGGCAGTCTGGCCCTCTCGGTACATGCTGGGGCTGACCCCACTCGCAGCACATTGCTGAGAGAGGCCCCAAGCCTGGCCGCCTCGTCCACCTGCCTGGGCTGGCGATGTGCGGCCTGACCGGGGGGCACCTCCGGGTGGGGGAGACACCAGTCAGTCACCTAAGCTCCTAAGTCGGGGTGGGGCCAGGGTGCAGACACCGGTCCCTGGGTCAGCCCAGGAGAGTGGGTGCCCCTGGCTTCCCCTCGACAGACAGGGGTGTCCTGGGAGAAGGTCCCTGCTGAAGGACATGGGAGGGGCGGGAGAGCCAGACCCCCCAAGTGCGCCCCACCCTCTGACTGCGTCCTGCCCGCCCCACCATGGTCCCTGGAGATCCGGCGGCCTTCCCGGGTGCCTTGGAGACACAGGTCCCCCGAGACATATGCGGGGCTGCGGCCTGTCCCTGGAGAAGCGCGGCCCCCAACAGCAGGAGACCCACTGGAGCCGGGCAGCGGGTGGGCCCAGTGTTCTGGAAGGTTCCTGGGAACCTTCCCAGCAGCACCCACTCGGGATCTCAGCCCTGAGTCCCAGCGTCCATCTTGGCACTGCTCACCACCACCCACACACCCTCTCCTGGGGCAGCCTCACGCCCACCGGCCACTGGCCATGGGGGAGCGGTCAGGGCCCTGCCAGAGCACCCCCAACACAGAGCTGCGTGCAAGTGCAGAAAAGCCCAACTCAGTCCTGTCCAGGGGCAGCTGTGGACTGCCTAGCTCTGGCCTCCCTGCCCGGGCTCAGCCCAGGGGCTCCCGTGGGCCCCCCGTACCTACTCGGATCCCAGGCAGACACAGGCCACTTGGATGGGCTGTGCCACGAGGGATGCCCCTCCGCTGGCAGCCCAGCTCCTCGCAGGGTGCCCCGGAACCTCCAGGGCTCCCTCTTGCCCTCCCTCCCGGGGTGTAGGGTGGGGTGAGCTTCGGCAGGCCCGAGCTCGGCTCCGAGCGGGTGTCTCTGGGTCCCCACCACCTCCGGGGCCTCTAGAGTGCCCAGGGAGGACCCAGGGAATGGGGCCAGGACAGACTCGACCGCCAGCCTGGGACACAGTCCCCTTGCCCAGAGCTGCTCAGAGACCAGAGCGTGCCCTGCCCTGTCAGCTCCCTAAGGGACACAGAGGCTGTGGGCAGGCAGCGCGGCTCCTGAGACGTGGACCAGGGCGTGTGGTGGCCACATAGGCCTGGCAGTGCCCAGACCGTGCCCAGACCGTGCTGTGGCACTCAGGCCCTGGCCCTCCCGTGGATGCCCGGCGCTCAGTGCACAGAAAGTGCTGAGGGCCAGGGGCAGGGCCAGGCTGAAGGGTCAGCGATGCTCTGGCTCTCGCCGTGGGGGCCGTCCCCGTTTCTCGGGGGCTAGCAAGCGTTGTTGCACAGGGCCTCAGGGCCGCCAGGCAGGGGGAAGGTGAAGAAAACCACCGAGTCTGTCCGCGTGGGGCTGTGGCTGCCCGTGCCAGGGACCCCCAGTGGGGGATCACAAGGACCCCAAGCTTGGAGCAGGCAGGAGCTGGCAGGGGGAGAGAGGCACCGGCCCCGGTCAGACTTGGACAGTCACAGCAGAGGCCTGGGCCCCGTGGAGGATGCGCCAGGGAGTAGGGGGTCCCGGGGGTGTGGGGTCTCCTAGAGATAGCGTGGGGTACCAAGATGTGAGGTTCCTGGGATTAATTGGGGGCGCTGTGGATAAGGGGGTACCAGCAGCGGTGGGGAGGCTGGAGGCTGGAGCAGGAGCAGAAAGACTCTGCCCTGGGTGGGCCGCCCTGCCCCTCCTCGGCAGTGAGGCCTTCTGGGTCCCATCAGATGTCACAGGGCCTGCTGGTGACGTGAGGAGCTGGCCGGGGTCAGCAGTGTGACCTCTGGTACCCTGTTCCCACCCCACACCCACAAACCTGCAGCCCCAATGCCCCTCGAGGCGGGCACACGGAGGGCAGAGCTGCCAGAGCTGCCCGGCCCAGCGGCCACGTGCAGAGGCCAGCAGGAGGCCCAGAGACAAAGGACGTGGGGGGGAGCCGGCGGGCGGGGGCTGGGCCGGAATCAATAACTCACGTAGAGGAGCCGGCGGGCGGGGGGGCTGGGCCGGAATCAATAACTCACTTGGGGAGGGGAGGCGGGCAGTCCCGCCCCAAGTTCAAAGCCCGCTTGGGCCCTGACCCCCTTCCGTCACTCCCTCCAGGTGTTATTTGGAAAGAAATACTTTTCCAAACCTCATGCTGAAAAGTTCCGCAGGAAGATTTAATGTCCGAAGCCATAATCTCTTTCCCAGAGATAAGGCCCAGCCCGAGGAGGGGCCCTCGGCGGCAGCCGAGGCGGGGAGGCAGGGGCCCGGCTCGGGCAGCCTCCACCCTAGCAGGCCGGGCGGCACGTTTGTGCCTGGGGGGCTCAGGTTTCCCTCAGACCCTAATTTTGGCCTGGCGGCTGCCACTCCTCAACCCCCTCCCCTCACCCTGGACGCTGCCCCCAGGGGGCCCCCGGGGCTGTGTGTGGGGGGTGGTGGGGAGGACCGGCCAGAGGCGGGGGCTGGGGAGCCGGAACAAAGGGAACCCGAGGGAATCGGTGTGGGCCTCACCTGGCCCCACGTCCCAGGCTTCCACGGGGACCCCGAGTCCCACCAGCCCCTCAGAGCCCGGACCCCAAGACCCTGCCCCCTCCCACACGCAGGGGTGAAGCCCCGGGCCGGTGGAAAGCAGGGCCAGGCCCGGCCACCTGACAGCAGCGGGGCAGTACTGCCCCCTCAGGCGCCGGCCAGTCCTGTCCCCGGGCCGTGCATTCAACTCTGACAGGTCCTGCAGGGTGGGGTCCTGCCGCTGGGACCCCCGTGGTCCCATTTTATCTGATTTTCCCTTGGAGTTCAGGGAGCCACAGTCCCTGTTTCAGACACAGAGGGTGAGGCTTGTTCCTTGGGCCTGAGACCCCCAAAGCCTGAGCTGAACCGAGACCCCTCAGATACTGAGCTGAGCCGAGACCCCCAGATACTGAGCTGAACCGAGACCCCCCAGATACTGAGCTGAACCCGAGACCCCCAGATACTGAGCTGAACCCGAGACCCCCCCCAGATACTGAGCTGAACCCGAGACCCCCAGATACTGAGCTGAACCCGAGACCCCCAGATACTGAGCTGAACCCGAGACCCCCCCCCCAAAGCCTGAGCTGAAGCCCTTTCCAGAGAGCCTGAACATGGGGGGGTCTCCGCCCACTAACCCCCTCCCAAACCAAACCCGCTGCTGGGGCCTCCCTGTGCACTGTTGTGGGCTGTTTGCTGCCCCTCCCGGCGTTGCCTGGAGACAGGCCGGCCCAAAGCCAGCCCGGGATGACTAAGGTGGGGGGGGGTCCCACTGGCCCACCTAAGCCCCGGCCCCTCAGGCCTCCCACTCACCCGCACCCGAGCTCCAGAGTTTGCACCCCCCAGCCCTGCCAGCCAAGCCAGTCCCCCACAGTGGGGAGGGGGCTGTGAGCTCCCTGACTCTCTCCTGGGGGCTCGGGGGCTGGCGGAGGCCCCTGTGGCAGGGTCAGCTGATGGATGAGGCAGCTGCGTCCCACCCCAGAAACTATTTGGGCTGGAGCGTCTCCGAGGGCCGGGCGCGCGAGTCCTCAGATAAGGGCATTCCTGGCCCCCCATCACCTCTCGCAGCTGTCGCCCCTGGCCCCTAAGCCCCCGGAGGCTGGGAACAGAGTTCCGGATTTAGCCCGCGAGCCTGGGAGTGGGGCCGCGGGGGCGAGGGGGACAGCTGCTCTGATCCCTGCCCCCCGCAGCTTTTATTTTTAGGAGACCCTTCCAGAGGGGGTCCTTCCTGGGCAGGGGAGGGTCAGCGCTCAGGTCGGGGGCAGAGGCCCCCTGCTCCTTCACTCGGGGGCTTCCTGGGTGCCTCCCTCCCCCACAGGGCCCAGCAACGGGGCGGCTGCCACGTAGGGGACCCCCACTCAGGCCGAAGCTTGTGGGAGCTGAGTCTCGGGGAAGACGGGGCCTTCCCACACCAGCCGCTCCACTCAGCTGCCTCCAACACATGGGGGAACCTGGGGGACCCCGAAACCACGAGTGTCTGGGCCGTAGGGGCAGGCTCTGCCTGGCGTCCTCTGACCAGGGGCTGTGAGGAGCTGGGGCCGCAGGGGGCTTTGCTACAAGCCTGACCCCTGGACCTGCTGGGCTCACTCTGGTCACAGCCTGCTGGGCCAAGGGTCACTGTGAGCCCCCAGGAGCAGGGTCAAGACCATGGAGGGTTCCTGCAGGGGCTGCAGCCGACCCCGGCCATGGCTGTGTCCACGTGGCGCTCACTGCAGCCCCGCCCGCCCCAGCAAACTCAGCTGCCTCCTGCCTGGACACAGCTGGACACAGCCTGCCACACCGTGGCCGCGGGCGGGGACGCAGAAGGTGGCCGGGCAGCCGGGGGACTCCACAGGCAGAGCGAGGCGCCAGGGTGCCAGGGCCCCTGCAGAGTGGGGCCTCTAGGAGCTGAGGTGGCCCCCCCAGTCTCTCCTGCCCCGCCCCGCCAGGAGCCCAGTGTAGAAGCCACAGGGCGGCTCGTCTCCTGTGCCACCCCGGACGAGCACTCTGCTCCCCACCTCACGGCCACCCCATGACCTTTGCCCTTGCTGGCCAGGGCTGGGGATGCCGGGCTTAGCAGTTCTGGTCCTAAGTGGGGTGCAAGAGCTCGTCCTCAGGCCCGAGGAGAGAAGCCCCCGCACCCGGGCAGACCCTCACCCACTCCTGCAGGCGCTAGGGGGTAATGTGAGCATAAGCGGTCCGGGAGACCCGAGTGAGCGGCGACCGCCCTGCGCCACACACGGGCACGCATGCACACACACACACCGGGGGCACGCACACGCACACCCGGGGCACGCACACACACACACGGGGCACGCCCACACACACGGGGACACACACACACTGGGCACACACACCGGGGCACACACACACACCGAGGGGCGCACACACACACACACACGGGGTCTCACACACACACACGGCAAGCACACACACACCGGGCGCACACGCACACACACACACCGGGGCACACGCAAGCACACACACACACACGGGGGCACAGCAAGCACACACACACACACGGGGGCACGCACACACACACACGGGGGCACGCACACACACACCGTGGGGCACACACACACACACACACTGGGAGCACACACACACACACTGGGGGACACACACACCAGGGGGCACACACAAACGAGGGGGCACGCACACACACACACACACACTGGGGGCACACACACACGTGCACACACACACCGGGGGTCTCACACACACACACACGGGGGCACGCACACACACAACACACACACACCGGGGGGCACCACTGCACACACACACACACACACACGGGGCACGCAGCACACACACACACACCGGGCGCCACACACACACACCGGGGGCACACGCAAGCACACACACACACACCGGGGGCGCGCAGCACACACACACACACACCGGGGGCACGCCACACACACACGGGGGCACACACAAACACCGGGGCACGCACCACACACACAGCCCGGGTTTACTGGGGCCACAGGGCAGAGATGGCACCATGGGGGCTGACCCGGTTTTATGGGGATTCTTCGGGCGGGGTCATCCGGGTGTTGGGCCAAGCCCTCACAGTCAGGAACCAGCCCTGGACGAGCAGGGGCCACCCCGTGCCCGGGGGGCTCCTCATGCTTCCTCCCGGGTGCAGACCCTCCCCGGCCATGACCGCAGCAGCCCTGCTGGACGGCGTATCACCCCCAAAGTGGAGGGCCGCCCCGCCAGCCTGCACCCCAGGGGCTGTGTGGGCTCCAGGGGCAGGCGGTGAGAAGCTCTGGGGTCTCTGCGTGGGCGGCCTGCAGACCCCGCTCTCGGCCCAGCCCTAGCACCTCTGAGGTGTGGAGGAGCACTGGGAGAGCGCTGGGCCCCCTCCCTGCTCGGCAGGGCCTGAGGCTGGGGCCTCCAGCATGGGGTGGGAGCCGGCGGGGAGGGGCTGGAGCCAATGAAAGCCAGATGTGGGAGGCGACCAAAAAAATGCTGATTATTTTGACTAGGAAAAGCCCTATTTACAAAGAAATAATGAAGTGATTGGGGGATTGGCGGTGGATGGTCGCCGCAGAGGCAGGCCCAGATGCTAGCCAGGTCCCGGCCTGCTCTGCGCGGCGGGCGCCCGGCCCCAACACCAGCGGCCTCGGCCTCTGACCCCCATGGGCGGTGGTGGGGGCGGGCATGGCTTTCGAGATTCCTAGAAAGGCCCCTGGTCCCCGGCCCACCCCCCATGGGGAGTCTTAGGGGATCAAGGTCCAGGCTGGGCTGGAGGGGCCCCAGCAGCCAGGCCAGAGGGCGCTGGGGCGGGGGCAGGGCCCAAGACTGGCCTGCCAAAGGGCAGGGGCACCCCCACAGGGGGCTCAGGCTCCCCGCGGTGGGGGGTGATCACATGGGCAGCTGCAAACCTTGTCACAAGGACTTTGCAGGGACAGCAAGTCCTGGGGTCCTGGTGCGTCCTTGGAGCACGAGCTGCGTTTCCCAACGCTTTTCCGGCCTCACTTAATCCGGCCTCGCTCTCACGGCTTTGCTCCAGCCCCTCTGCTCTCCTGGGGGCCGCACGGGCCATGTGGCCTGATTGGGAAAGGCTGGGAGGGCGGCCGGCGCCTCCAGGGTTCCCAGGGCGCTGGGTGGGCTGGCGCCCCAGCTGCCAGGGCCAAACCTCGCCTGTGGCATGAGGGGCCCCCTCCTCCACAGCCTGGGGGTCCAGGGACCCACAAAAGGCCCTTCCTGGAGGTGCAGCCGCGCAGCACACACACACACACACACACCGACAACCTGGCGCCCCAGGAAAGGGCTCCAGGGCTCATGTGACGGACACGCATTGCAGACGCCCCAAAAATGGGGACTTGACCATCCCGGGGTGAAGACATGTGGGCCTCCTCTCAGGGAAGTGAGAAAAAGAGAGAGAGAGAGAGAGAGAGAGAGAGAGAGAGAGAGAGAGAGAGAGAGAGAGAGAGAGAGAGAGCGCCCAGGCCCAGCTCCCTCCTGCTCCTTAGGGTGCGGGGAGAAGGGACCCTGGCCCTCAATTTAGGATGACAAAGGCCCCCTGTTGTCACCTCCTGAGTGATCACTGTCACCTCCTGAGTGATCAGTACTCACCCTCACTTCCAAATTATTCTCACACACATTCACACTCTCCAGTTCACTCACCTCAGTCTCTTACCCTCCCACTCCCACACCCAGTCTGTCTCTCAGTCTCAGTCTGAGTCTCTCAGAGTCTCTCTCTGTCTCTGTCTCTCAGTCTCACAAGTTTCTCAGTGAGTCTCTCAGTCTCAGTCCCTAAGTCTCCTAATATTCTGTTTTCAGTCTCTCAGCCTCTCACACACATCTCACAGTCTCTCAGCCTCTCACACACACCTCTCACAGTCTCTCAGCCTCTCACCACATTTCTTACAGTCGCCTCTCAGCCTCTCACACATTTCTCAGTCAGTCTCTCAGCCTCTCACACATTTCTTACAGTCAGTCTCTCAGCCTCTCACACACATTTCTCACATAGTCAGTCTCTCACACATCTCTCACAGTCTCTCAGCCTCTCACACA
This sequence comes from Cryptotis parvus, assembly GCA_021461705.1. NCBI lineage: Eukaryota > Metazoa > Chordata > Mammalia > Eulipotyphla > Soricidae > Cryptotis > Cryptotis parvus. The sequence continues at coordinate 48,059 of JAJIBD010031445.1, forward strand.
CATTTCTCAGTCTCTCAGCCTCTCACACACATTTCTCACATAGTCAGTCTCTCAGCCTCTCACACATCTCTCACAGTCTCTCACATACACACTCAATCTCAGTCTCTCACACACCCAGTCTCACAGTCTCTGTCACACACAGTCTCTCATAGTTTCTCACTCACACCCAGTCTCTCACACACTCGGTCTCACAGTCTCTCAGACACACTCAGTCTCTCACAGGGTCTCACACACACTCTCACACTCTCATACACTGAGTCTCTCCTTCTCAGTCTCCCACAGTCTCACAGATTCTCACTCAGTCTCATGCTCACACACACTTGGTCTTGGTCTCTCACACATTGCCTCACACTCAACTTTCACACACACTAAATCTCTCACATATACTCAGTCTCACCTCACCCTCACAGGCTTGTTCCCCCAGTTTAAAATTTATGCGAGAGGGGGGTGGGGGTCTCGCAGGCCCTGAGGCCCAAGAGCTGTTTCCAAAGACCCTGATTTCCTTTGTGCTGTGTTGCAAGGCCTGGCGCCTGGAGCCCCGATGGGTGGGTGGCTGCGTTCCCGGCAGGGGGCCCCCTCCCTCCTCCAGCCGAGTTTGGAGCCGGGCTGACAAGGTGCGGCGCCCCAGGGAGAGCCGGGCCCGCAGAGGAAAAGCAGACGCCGAGGAGACTGGCCAGATGGGTTTCCGCTGGCCCGGGCCGCCGCCTCACCTGCAGCTGCCGGGGTCTGGGATGTGTCCCGCGGGCTGCCCCCTTCCCCCTTCCCTGTGTGCACCGTGGCAGAGCATGGTGGGGCCTGTGGAGACAGCAGAGCCCCTGGGGCAGTTCCTGAGGCCCACCAGGGGTGCAGACCCGCAGGGAGCAGCTGGGGGGCGCAGGGTCTGTGCCATCGCCTTGGGGAGGGCAGTGTGTGGGCAGGGGCTGCCCCCGACTCTCACTGGAGCCCCCATTCGGGATGCAGGAGAGGCGGGTGAGAGGGGCGACACCGAGGCCAGTGGTGGGCGGCGAAGCGTGCCGGGTCCCACGCCGCAGGGGTTCTGGGAACGCCAGTGAAGGACGGACCCTCTCCAAGCCTGGACATGGGGTCAGCCTGTGCCCCCACCCCCGCCTTCAGCACTTTCTAAGTTACTCCCAGACACTCAACCAGCACAGGGCGCCCCATCCGGCGGCCCCCAGTGAAGGGCAGGGACAATGTGGCTGCTTTCTCCTCTCAGAAGGAGCACCCAGTGGGTGCTGAGGCCAGGACCTGCGTGTGGCCGCTGCCTCCTACATGCAGGCCCCAGGGCGTCGCCGCCGCAAAAGCTGGATGCTGGCTGGGGGCTCCTTGCCTCACTTTCTAGGGCAAAGGGGAAGAGGAGGCGGCTGAGCAAACAGCAACCCCCCCAACCCCGTCAAGGCAGCCCCCGGGAGAGACAGCGGGCCCGCCGGTCTGGGGGTATGGGGGCAACGGCCACTGAACGCCTGCGTGACCGCCTGCCCTGGCCACCTGCCCACCCCCACCAGCCCAGCCTGTTGGCCTCTGACCCCAGTCTCTGGCCGGCTCCTTCTGGACTGGCCCCAGCAGCCCAGCTCTGCTCTAACTCCCCTGCACTCCATTCCCAGGGTCCCCACAGTCCGGCCGCTCAGGGCCCCCACTGGGTGTGCCCCAGCCTCCGAAGCCTTAGCACGGGGGGGCGGGGACGGACACACACTTAGCACGGGGGAGGGACAGGACACACACACTCAGGACAGGGGCATCTGGCGTTCCCTAGGTTAGAGGCCGCGCGGCCCAGCTCAGGGGTCACTTCTGTGCGCTCGGGGCTGAGGGACTGAGCAGAGCCGTCCACAGGCCGGCGTCCTCCCTACTAGGCCATCTTGGGGGTCCCGGGAGATGGGTTGGGGGGTGAACACAGGGCTCGTCCCGGGCAGCCGCTGCCCAGGGTGTAGAAAGCGACACGGGGCGCCGTGCTCCAGAGCCTTTATTGCGGGGGTCTGTGGCCCCATCTCAGGTCACAGGCCGAACCACGTGGGGACCCGCCCCGCCCGGGGTCTTGGTGCAGCTTCTGCTTCTGCTCCTGCAGAAGCTGCTCCTGGGGATCCTCCCGGGGGCGCTGGGCGCTTTCTCAGGGAACAGGTCAGGAACGCGAAGGTTTGTCCGTGAGCCTGCGGACAGGGAAAGGGCTTGGGCCTGGCGGCAAGAGCCCGGCGCCGAGCGGGGTCCCTGGGAGTGGGCTGTGCGCCCCGCTCGGGGCAGCCAGGCAGCCGCTCCCGGCCCCACCCGCTTGGCGGCCGGCAGGAAGGCGTGCGCAGACGCAGCACCCCATAAATCAAGGCCGGCTCTGCAAACCAAACGCTTTCAGGTCTCTTGCTGAAAGTCCAGAATGTGGGGGGTGCCGCCAAGCCTCCTCAGACCCCCGAGCACGCGGGGGTTGCTACGTGGCAAGGAGGGGGGCCCTGGAGCCGGCGGAGCGGGCGGGGAGGGAGGCTGGGCTGGGGGTGCGGCCCCTGCCGGGGAGTCAGGCCGTGGCTCGCGGCCAAGTGCCCGGCGGGAAGGCCGGGAATGCGGGCGTGGAGCGGCCCAGCACGCCCGGCACGTAGCGCCTGTTCGGGGCCCAGCACAGGCTGGGGTTTCACGGAGCCAGGCCAGGCAGTCCTGTGGGAGTGGGGGTGGGAGTGGGGGCACCAGGGCACCCCCGAGGCCAGTTTCTGCAAACAATCCCGGGACTGCAGGGCAGTGCTGGGTGCGAGTCACACTTTGACAGAATCCACATCTGCAGCTCAGAGCCGCCAGGTTGTGAGGTTGCTGGGGACGGGCGCGCCCTCCCAGGGGCCCCCAGGACGGTGGGAGTTGAGAGGAAGGCTGCCTGCACCCAAGCTGGCCTGGCCAGGGCCGGGGGTCTCCAGCCTGACGGTACCCCAGCAGCGAGCCAAAAGAATCGGGTTCTGCAGTGGTCTCAGACACGGGAGCCCAGACCGTGTCCCTGGACGGTGTACAGAAGTGGGGGCTGAGAGCCACAGGCCATTCTGTCTGGGCAGGACAGGCCCGTGCTGGGCCGCCAGCCTGGCCCAGAAAGCCCCGGGACCCACTTGTAGCTGCAGGCGCGGCAGTGCCCGACCCCGTACATGACAGAGACGGATGGCCCCTCGCACGGCCCCGCTCCACCAGGCCCCGGAGATCTCACGCACAGCCCACATGAATCAAAAACTGACCCCCCAAAGAAACGGCCGGCGCGGCCGCTCACCCAGCCAGGGCCGTGGTGGCCGTATAACGCTACTGCCACCTAGTGGGCGATGGGGCACAGCCGTCCCCAGGGGGCAGAGGCCACCTTTGTCTCGGGGCCCTGGCCACAGAGCCCCTTAGAGGACTTTGGCATCACAGGTCCAAGATGCCAGGCAGGGGGACCCGTCTGCCAGGACCCCAGAGCCGGCTGAGCGCCCCACTGCCTGCCACAGGCCGAGCGTGGAGCGGGTGCAGTCGCAGCCTGGGGGGTGGTCGAGGGACCCCAGCCCACTCACCAGCTGCACGTAAAGCCACCTTGTAATCGTCCATCTTCACTCGTGCGTTCCTGTGATCCCGCCTGCCGCCGGAGCCTGCGGGAGGGAGACAGACCTGAGCCCAGCCCCAAAGCACGGGAGCTGCTCGACCCAACACGTCCCACCCCGCACGTGTGGCTTCCCCGTGCGCGTGTGGCCTGTGTCCAGGGCGTGTGTGACCCCTCTGTGGCCTCATGGGGCCCCTGGCTGTGTGCAGACCAGGCCTTCTCCCTAGCTGGACTCCAGGCGGGGCACTCGGGCCGGGCACCCACCGTGCTGCACCCTCGTCCGCGGCGGCCACTGGCACGTTATAGATGCGCTCCAGGTAGTTGCGGAGATCCACGCGTGTCATCCTGTGGGCAGCGGGGTCAGCCAGAGCCTAGAGGGCCTGGGGTGGGGCAGCCCCATTGGCCTGAGGTCGGAGCTGACGCAGCCCTTCAGAAGCCTGGGGCCGTTGAGGGGGCAGCCCCAAGGGGTCTGGGGGTGGGGGCTGCCTGCAGCGCCCTGGGGGTCCTGGGGGGCAGCCCCCTGGCCTTACTCCATGGGGATCCGGAACTGGACTGTGTCCTCGGGCTGGGCCTGGCCGGGCCGCACCAGCCGGATAAAGAAGTTGGTGCGGAAGACGCGCAGCTGGGGGTTGCCCAGCTGGTACAGGGGGTACCTGCGGGAGGGGAGGGTCAGCAAGGGCGACTCCGGGCGGGGACCCACCCCCACCGTCCCCCACTGGGGGCCAGAGGCACCTGGGGAGGGGGGGCAGCCGTGAGCCCCCGGCTGCGGCGGGCGGGGGGAGGCGCGTCCAGGGGTCCCGAGCAGGCCGTGCTGCCCGCAGGGGGCTCCCGCACGTGCACTGACCCGGCAGACGACCCCGCCCGCGGCGCACCTCGGCTCCCCCCACCCCCGACACCAACCTCCCACGACCCACCCCTCAGCCAGGCCGGGCCACAAGCCAGGGGGCCCGTGGGCGGGCCTCCGGGGTCGCGACTCCCGGGGTCGCGGCCCGCCCCGCCCCCACTCACAGCACGTTCCGCGCCATCGCCGCTTCCGGGGCCGCGGTGGAAGGAGCGTCGCTTCCGGTCTGGCGGGGCCGGGGACAGCGCCCCCTGCCTCCCGGAGGCCGCGCCGCGCCGCAGCGGGGTCAGCGCCCGGGCCTCGACCCGACCCCGACCCGGACCCCTCACTCCCAGAGGCTCCCAGGCCCCCTCCTGGGTCCCGCCAGGCTTCCCTCGCCCAGATCGTTGGCCCCCTGCACCCACTCCCAAGCGCCCCCGAGACGCCCCCCAGCCCCCGACTCAGGCCTCGCTCCTCCCCTGGGGCCCCTGGGACCAGCGCCCGGCTGTGCGGTAGGGAATGGGCCGTGGGGAGAGAACCTGGGCAGTGGGTGGCCCCGCTCCTGCCTGAGCCCTGGAGTTACCCCACAGGGCCACGGGGCGCCCCGGCTGGTTTGGGATTCTGGGGCTCCTTTCTGGCCCGTGCACTGAAACTACGGCGGCCCGCTCCCGCCAGACTGAGCCAGAGCTCGGGAGCACAGGTGCACTCGCGGGCTGGGGGTCCACACACACACACACACACACACACACACGCGCACACGCTGGCCCTGGGGACATGCACATATGATCTGGCCTGTGGGAGGATGTTCCTGAACCACATCCCGCGCCCGCCCACACCCCTCCCTGGCCCACCCCCTCCTGACCCCCTCCTGGCCCCCCTCCTGGCCCCCCACCCTCCTGGCCCCCCCTCACGGCCCCCACCCCCTCCTGGCCCCCACCCCTTCTCGGGCCCCACCCCTTCTCGCCCCCCCCGCCTGTCCAGTCTGTTCCATCTGCCTCTGCCCCTTTTCTCCTAGGAGGGTGTGGGATGGCCGGCTGTGACCCCACATTCACTGACCAACACCCCCAGCCGCTCCAGTGAGTTCAGGTCCAGACCTGGGCTAGAGGGAGGACCAGGAGCAGCGGGTCCCCCGACAGCCAGCCGAGGTCCCCATGAGACGAGGGTCAGCGTGCAGAGCCCCCTCACAGCATGTCCCTTCCTGCCCCATGTCCGTGACAGGCCTGCCCGGGATTTTTCGTCTCAGACACACCCCAGAGTCAACACTGCAAACGGGCCCCCGATATTTCCACCATGGTCTCCCGAGATGCCCGCGGGCCTCTGCAGCGCGCCCAGTGCGGCCCCCACTGAGATGGCGAGCGAAGCTCTTTCTGACTCAGCCCCAAGGTGCACACAGCCCTCCTCTAGGGCGTGCTCAGACCTCGGAGGCTAGAGACCCTCCAAAGACAGTCCGACATGTTCAGCAAGCCCCAGGGCCCAAGGGCGTTAAAGAACGTGTACTCGTGTGGGTCTGTGACGGGTGCTCACAAGGGCCCCCAGAAGATTCAGTGCCGCCCTGAGCGCCGCACGTCAGCCTTGCAAAGAACACAGAAAGGTCCCCCACACGCTCATGCCCTCACAAGCCGCCCACTGTCCAGGGAAGGCGAGACTCTGGATCCGATAGGACTCCCTTGAGCACTCAGCCTCCCCAGCGACAGGCCAGACCTCCGTGCGTGTCCACTCAGCCCCTCAAGGAACACGGACCAGTCTACCATATAAGTCCACTCAGGCTACTCACAAGTCAGACCTCCCCCAATATGCCCAGTCATCCTCCCCATCAACACGGGCAGGACTTCCCCAATATGTCCACTCAGACTTCCCATGAGCACAGGCCGGACCTCCCCAATATGTCCACTCAGACCTCCCATGAGCACAGGCCGGACCTCCCCAATATGTCCACTCAGACCTCCCATGAGCACAGGCCGGACCTCCCCAATATGTCCACTCAGACCTCCCATGAGCACAGGCCGGACCTCCCCAATATGTCCACTCAGACCTCCCATGAGCACAGGCCGGACCTCCCCAATATGTCCACTCAGACCTCCCATGAGCACAGGCCGGACCTCCCAATATGTCATTTCTGCCTCCCCTGGCCATGCAGAACTTGAGTTGATGTCAGAGTGGTGTTGGGGGGGGGGTCCTGGGGCCCTCCAGGGGTCTGTCCCACAGTGTGCTCAGAGGGTGCCCCAAGTGCCACGAGGGACCCACGTTTCCTTTCTTGGCCTCAGAACAGCCTCTCAGTGTTGTGCCCAGGCTCCGAAACGTTCCCAGAGCACCTGCCATGGGTGCCACAGGCTGCCTCAGGTTATCTACACAGGGTCCGCCGTAACTGAGCAGGCTTCCTGGTGTTCATGTAAATGGCCATATTGTCAGAAAGCTGCTGTACTGCTGGTGTAGACTCCGTACTGCGGTGAAGACCCCTGTACTATGGTGCAGACCCTGTATTGTGGTAGAGAGCCTGTACCGTGGGGTTTTGTACTGTGGTGTAGACCCCTGTGCTGTGGTGTAGACCCCTGTGCTGTGGAGTAGACCCCTGTGCTGTGGTGTAGACCCCTGTACTGTCGAGTAGACCCCTGTGCTGTGGTGTAGACCCCTGTGCTGTGGTGTAGACCCCTGTGCTGTGGTGTAGACCCCCTGTACTGTGGTGTAGACCCCTGTACTGTGGTGTAGACCCCTGTACTGTGGAGTAGACCCCTGTGCTGTGGTGTAGACCCCTGTACTGTGGTGTAGACCCCTGTACTGTGGAGTAGACCCCTGTGCTGTGGTGTAGACCCCTGTACTGTGGTATAGACCCCCTGTACTGTGGTGTAGACCCCCTGTACTGTGGTGTAGACCCCTGTGCTGTGGTGTAGACCCCTGTACTGTGGTGTGGACCCCTGTACTGTGGAGTAGACCCCTGTGCTGTAGACCCCGTGCTGTGGTGTAGACCCCTGTGCTGTGGTATAGACCCCCTGTGCTGTGGTGTGGACCCCTATACTGTGGTGTAGACCCCTGTACTGTGGTGTAGACCCCTGTACTGTGGTATAGACCCCTGTACTGTGGTGTAGACCCCTGTACTGTGGTGTAGACCCCTGTGCTGTGGTGTAGACCCCTGTACTGTGGTGTAGACCCCTGTACTGTGGAGTAGACCCCTGTGCTGTAGACCCCGTGCTGTGGTGTAGACCCCTGTGCTGTGGTATAGACCCCTGTGCTGTGGTGTAGACCCCTATACTGTGGTGTAGACCCCTGTACTGTGGAGTAGACCCCTGTTGTGGTGTAACCCCTGTGCTGTGGTATAGACCCCTGTGCTGTGGTGTAGACCCCTGTACTGTGGTATAGACCCCTGTGCTGTGGTGTAGACCCCTGTACTGTGGTGTAGACCCCTGTGCCGTGGCATCACTGTATCACTGTCTTCCCGTTGTCCATCGAGTTGCTCGAGCGGGCACTAGTAACATCTCCATGAGTCCTGTCACAACCAAGGGCATCTGCTTGCTCCAGGGACAGGAGGAGCCCCAAGTCATTCTTCAGGTTATGGAACTGAGGTCCATAATTGTTACTAGTTTTTGGCATAACAAGTAAATAAAACACGGTAGCTTGCCAGGCTCTGCCGTGTAGGTGGTATACTCTCAGTAGAAGGCTCTCAACCCGAGCATTTACTGATGAAACTTAAAGGGGGAAGATCAGGTTTTCTCTTGGATGGAGCTCTGAGGAACTATGGAGTCTGGATGTTGAGAATGACTGACCTCATGATGCGTGGTTTGCTCTGGCTTCTTGCTAGGCTCACTGGTATCAGTTAGAACCTGTCTAGAACTGTATACAATGTATAAATGTGAAAGATTTCAATATATTATTTTAAAAAAACTTGATTTCTTAGAGGCCACATGGTAAATTACTGGTCCACAGTGCCAGTGAGTTTGGTTCCACTGCCCACTCCAAGGGCAAGCCTGGATTCTCTGCTGTGCGCTCAGAAACTCTGCTGTTTGTGATCCGAGCACCACAGCTCTCTCTGGCTGCATCACAGCTATGAATGCACGAGCACCAAACTATAGGATGCATGACCTTTGACAAGGTCATGTGTCAAAGGTCACGCAGACATGTGTGAGCTCTATGGCCATATGCTTGACCCCTCACCCACCCCCAACATACAGAGAATGGATACGCTTATGAGCATCCAAACTAACAGTTCAACCTCAGGCAAGCACATGGACAGGCACCGCAACTCAAGGAGTGTTTGTCCTGGAGAACAGAGTGGCCGAAAAATATGAGTGACATGATCAAACTCGAATGTGAACTCCGCTTGCTGTGCCCCAACAGAGAGAAGGAGAGAGGGAAACATTCTCCTCTTGGTGTTTGTTGACAAAAAGTTAGAGCAGGGAAGTGTATGCGGACAAGCGGCACAGGAAGGGAATGAATCTTTTCTAGGCAATCGTATACAATGGGAGTGATCAGATATTCTGGGCGGACTAGCTGCACTGACCTTCACTCATAGCCCTAATCTGAAGATCCACAAAACAAGCCAGTATGTGAAAAGTTCAGATTATTCCGGCAGCAAAGAGATATTAAAATATAATTAACCCACAGGTTGTATGATCTGCACTGACAGCTTCTATATAACATAATCTATTAACACTTCAAAAAACATGCCGGAGTTGATGCTAAGACATACCAAGCTTTAAGCTTTGTGAATCACACCATCACATTGGTGCTTCCTGCACATTGGTTCAATGCAGCAGGTACAGTCTGTTTAATTCTGAAATCAAGGCATCCAGGGACCTGTAAATAAGATTGTACAGCAAAATTATTGGTAAAACGTTTTCTGTCCATAAAGGAGGAGGCCAGCATACACCCTGGTAAGTGATAGAGGTTGTAGTACAGCAGGTAAGGCCTTTTGATCCCCAGATGGATTTTTTCCCTCTCTGACTTCTGTGTTGAAAGAAGACACTAGAGATAAGACAGAGAGCGGGATATTTTTAGCTGAGAAACAGCTCTTCATGAGAGAGACACTGTTAGGGAAATATTGCAGGTGGGTTTGCTCTGTTTAGCAAATGTGCAGAGGAGTCAGTACTGGTTTGTGGAGTGAGTGGATGTTGGAAAGATTAAGTGACGTGAGTGCAGAGAACCCTGGGATGTGGCTGGGTGTCGATCCCTCCAACTGCTTTTGATTCCAATGGCACAATGCCAGAAACGACACTATTTCCTCCCCAAATTGTAAGTCCCACTATCACGTATTGCGCTTTATATTTTCAACCGCTAAATATACTTTGCTCTTTGGTTAATTATAATAAAAGTAAAATAGTAGATATGTTTGAAGAACTGTTTCCTTTGCACCAGAGTAAGCAATATCCATATATTCTGTTTAGTCCTTCCAGGGTGCGTGTAACAGATCTGATATGATCTTCTCACATTTGAACTCAGGGAAGTTAACTAAATTGCCCTACTTCGTTGCACTGGTGTGGAAAAACTGGGATTCCAAATCAAAAGGTCTTGTTTCCCTTCTTCACTGACCCTCATACTTCATTGTACGAAAGGTAAATGTCTAAAAGAGCTTCTGAATGAGCATTATCCTTTCTTTAACGGCAGCCTCTTTATAGGACGTTAACAATTCTTTCCCTGCCTATCCTCTTTCTCTCTTGACTTAAAGGAATATGATTTCCCTGTGAGCCCCTGTGCAAAGCAATAGAATACTGCAGGTCCCTCACCGAGAGGAAATGCATTTCCAATTTAATAATGGGAGTCGATGGGAAACTGGGATTTGCTTCACAGGAATTTGCCAGCTTTGCTGGAAATCGCTCATTGCATAAGCCTCATAGGAAACCCTTGATGCAGAGAGAAATAGAATAACTCCCCACCCAAAATCAGTGAATATTATTAGACATGCTGAAGGCAGTGGCTATGTCTCCTGTTAATCTGTAGAGTTTCCAAAGTAGAATTCTTTTCGGTTGCTACTGAAAAATTGGTGAAGTGCCTGATTCGAGATATAGAAATCATTATTTTCATTATTAGTGTGAATTAAAATAAATCAATGTGCAATCATTTTTCCATTTGTGTATTATGTAGTAATAAAAGATTAGTACCACACCTGAAGAAAAGCACAAAGGCATTTCATTTATTAATGATTTCAAAACTAAACGTGTTTTGGTTTCTCTCATTCTGTTCAGTACATAGACCCCCTGTACTGTGGTGTGGACCTCTGTGCTGTGGTGTAGACCCCTGTGCTGTGGTGTGAGACCCCTGTGCTGTGGTGTAGACCCCTGTACTGTGGTGTAGACCCCTTACTGTGGTGTAGACACCTGTACTGTGGTGTAGACCCCTGTGCTGTGGTGTAGACCGTGCCGTGGAGTGTGCCCGTGCCCCATGGCTGTGCCCATGCCGTGCCGTGGCTGTGCCCGGTGCCGTGGCTGTGCCCGTGCCTTGTGGCAGGCACCCTTCTCCGCCGCAGGTGCTGACTGCTGAGTGTGGACGCTGCACTGGCCCCTCGTTCTCCCCTGTGGCCACCACGATCCGCCCGGGAGAGCGCTGGCTGTGGCGCGTTGCTTCCCTGTGGACGTCTCTGCAGGGCAGCAGGCGCTTCCTCTCGGGGTCCTCACGGTTTCCTCCCTCCTGGGTCCCTTTTCCTGCCGGCCACGGAGCAGCCGGCCAACTTATCGCAGGGTCAGTGCTGGGGGACCCCTGGGCCTGGGTCTGGTTACCGGGGTCCTTCCAGACTTACAGGCTGTCTGAGTGGCCGTGACTTCAGCCCCCCGCAGCACACACACCCCAGCACACACACACACACACACACACCCCACACACACCCCAGCACACACACACACCCCAGCACACACCCCAGCACACACACACACACCCCAGCACACACACACCCCAGCACACACACACACCCCACACACACACCCCAGCACACACACCACCACACACACACCCCAGCACACACACACCTAGCACACACACCCCAGCACACACACACACCCCAGCACACACACACCCCAGCACACACACACACCACACACACCACACACACACCCCAGCACACACACACCCCAGCACACACACACCCCAGCACACACACACACCCAGCACACACACACTAGCACACACACACACACACACACCCCAGCACACACACACACCCCAGCACACACAGCACACACACACCCCAGCACACACCAGCACACACCCCAGCACACACACACCCCAGCACACACACACACCCCAGCACACACACACCCAGCACACACACACACACCCCAGCACACACCCCAGCACACACACCCTTTACACACACCCCAGCACACACACACAGCACACACACACACCCCAGCACACACACACAGCCACACACACACCCCAGCACACACCACACACACCCAGCACACACACACCCCAGCACACACCCACACACACACACCCAGCACACACACACACCACACACACACACACAGCACACACACCCCAGCACACACACACACACACACACCATGCACACACCCAGCACACACACCCCAGCACACACACACACCCAGCACACACACACACACACACCCCAGCACACACACACACCCCAGCACACACACACCCCAGCACACACACACACCCCAGCACACACCAGCACACACACCCCAGCACACACCCACAGCACACACACCCCAGCACACACACACACCATGCACACACCCCAGCACACACACACCCCAGCACCACACACACCCCAGCACACACACACACACACACACACACCCCAGCACACACACACAGCACACACACACCCAGCACACACACACACCCCAGCACACACACACCCCAGCACACACACACACACCAGCACACACACACACCCAGCACACACACCCCAGCACACACACACCCCAGCACACACACACCCCAGCACACACACACCAGCACACACACACCCCAGCACACACACACCCCAGCACACACACACCCCAGCACACACACACCCCAGCACACACACACACCACACACACCCCAGCACACACACCACGCACACACCAGAACATAGCCCAGCACATGCATTTCCCCACACTGACCCCACTTGGGAGGACCCTCTGACCCCACGCGGGAGGACCCTCTGACCCCACGCGGGAGGACCCTCTGACCCCACGTGCAGAGACCCTGACCCCTCTTCTCCCAGGAGGACCCCTGACCCCACACGTGGGGACCCTCTGACCCCACGCGGGACCCCTGGCCCCTCTTCTCCAGGAGCTCAGCACAGTGCCCCCAACACCCAGGTTTCTCCCGAAGCCTCCGAACACTCTGTGCCCCATGTGCGGTTTTGTTGGTACAAACACCCTCGCTGCTCTTCTCCACCCCCACGCGGGGTTCTCAGCCTTGGGAGACCCCGCCCTCTCCCTGGGAGGTCCAGAGTGACCCCCAGGAGCCCCTGCTGCCCCCTCCCCGGGAAGCCGTGCCTTGCACGGGCCCTTCTGCGGGCCTCAGCTCCCTGGAACGGAGCCTGGGCCTCCAGGGAGGGAGCGGCCGGCGGATGGCGGCCCTCCAGGGACCACTCAGCGCGGACCGGCGCCATCCCTCGCCTTGGAAATCTGCTCTCGATTTCAGACTCCCCCGCCGCCCAGCTATTTTTCATCCTCCGTGAATTGTGGATTCATCTTGCCGACGCCTCCCCACCCGGGACCACCCCTCCCCGCAAATAAATCCTATCCGAATGTGGGTTGAAACCGGGGCCAAGCTCTACATGAGCTTGGGGGCTCGCTTTGCCAGCCCTCCGGCCCGGCACAGGACGTGCTTTTCAGCCTTCTGGGCCTCTCTGGGGCTCCGGCTCCCGCTCCCGGCAGGCCTTGCGTGCAGCTGCGTGGCTCCCCTTTGTTCGAGCTGAAGCCGTGTTCTTTCTGGTTTTTTTTCAAGTCCTACTTTATCTTCTCCTGCTAGTTGCTAGAAAATAAGCCCAAACATTGATGTGAAATACGTCTTTGCATCTGACCGCCTTCCTGAGCCGGCTCCTCACGGTCCCTCAGGGGCCCGCCGGAATGCGCCGGCCCCGCTCCGGCTTTCGAGAGCGTCTCCCGGTCACTTCGGAGCACCCCCTGGCATTGTCCTCCACTTCCAGAGGGGCGATGGGAAAACCAGGCGTCCCGGAGAGGGCAGGGGGCTGGGGCGGAAGTGTGCATTTATAAGCGCACAGGCCTTTCCGCGGCTCCGCTCTGTCCGCAGAAGGGCCCCTGGCCTCTGACACCACTTCAGGCCCGCGTCAGGAACTCACGCACACGCCCCAGAGGCAGGAAAAGTGGGAAGGACGCCGGGCCCACGGCTGGGCTGTTTGCGCACACTCACACTGCCCCCACTTCCTGATGGCCCAGTGTGGCGCTCCGACGGCCCGTCCAGGTGCTGCTCGGGCCCAGCAGTTTCCTGACACCCCACCCTCCTTCCTGCCCCACCGAGGCGCATCAGTGTGGGGTCACCTGATGTGCTCATCTGCCATCTCCACCCGCTTCTCCGCGCCCCCCAGCTTTTCCTTCCTCTGGGGCGATGCGATCATCTGCCTGCCTGGACAAGAGGGCCAGCGTCCCTTTGTCTCCTGCTCAGGCAGGGCCTGGCTCCAAAGTAGGGACCTGGCCTGCGGCCAGCCTGGGGTGGGGGCTGTGCCACGAGCCCCCAGAGCTGGCCCGGGGTACCGCCGCGCTGGCACTCTCGCGCCGTGCTGACTCTGCTCCTGTCAGCCACCCACGGGCACACGCCACCCAGCAGTTCCCCAACGTGCCGGCCTTCCCCCTGCTCCAGGCCCATGCGGGAGCCGCTGTGCGCCTGCTCCCCCCAGCCCCCGCCTGCATCCTCTGGGCCTCTGCTCCAGCAGCTCTCGGTGCCTCGCACCCACGGGACCCGCCTCCTCAGCTCTCCTCTGCTCCCCATTCTGGGCTTTCTGGCGTGGGCGCAAACACATGCCCACACACTGCTCCTGACCACAGCACCCAGAGCTGGGCTCGCCAAGGTCTTGAGGTCGAGTGTGTACCATGAGCACACTGCACAGACACACGGCACACACACACCAGGCAGAACACAGGCACACAGGCACACACAGGCACATATACTGACAAGCACACATAAGAACACACTGGCACAGACTCAGCACACACACACAGACGCGCACATACAACACACAGCGTAGGCACACACACGCACATGCAGAGCACAGGCACACACATTGTACACACGTGCATGTACACACACTCCTCTGCAAGCACTGTCCACTGACACGTGTGCACACACACAAACACAGACACACACATGCACACATATACACACTCCTGTGTCCCCACACACGGGCCTGCACGGCAACCCTGAAATGGGACCCGTGGGCACCAGGGGTGGCTTCTTGGGTTTGGGGGATGCGCCTGGTTCCCGGCTGCAGCAGGCGGTGGCCGCCGGGGCCCTCACACTGGCCTCCAGGAGGCTGGGGACTACGTGTGCTGCCTCGTCCATTCCCCCACGGCCCACGACTCCAGCCGCTGTCGGGCGCCTTCCGGTGGGAGCAGAGGGTGGGTGCCCCCCCCCCGGTGCGAGCGTAAACCGGCCGCCCCCGGAAGGCCCTTTCCCGGTGTTTCCCGTAAGCGCGAGCCCGGCTCCATCTGTGGTGCCTGCCACTGCCCCCCCTCCGCGCCTGACTGATGAACGTGCACCCCCTCTGACGCACGCCAGATGCTGGGTTATTTTATTATCCTTTGCTGAGGCGGTTTATGCCTTGGTGGCTGTTCCCCATTAAGTCTGTTCTAGTGTTATTATCTCCTTCTCTCTCCCTTATTATTTCCATGCCTCTCTTTTTTCTTGGGGTTAGTTTTTTTTTTCCTTTCCTAATCTCTGGAATGGGATGTGGAATGGGCTCAGCCCCTTTCTGAGGGGACCCAGGGCCTCCTTCCCGGCGAGTGCCTCTGGGCCCGTTTTTTCTGCCATCACCCCATCCCGTGTTCCAGGGCCTGCGTTTGCTGTGAAGCTCATCCCACGGCCTGGGGCTGCCAGGCCGCACCGAACTCCCAGCACACTGAAGGAAGTGAAGGGGTCCCGCACCCTCCTTAGGGCGCACCGGATAGGAGGCCAGTGACTGCCGTGCAAAGGCTGGGGCTCTGCTCCAGCTTTTGGGAGCCTGTGACTTGGGGTGCCCAGGGCCAGATGGAAGCGGCTGCTCACCCAGGGCAGACTCAGCGTACTGGGGGCTCAGGCGGGCACCAGATTTCTGGGGGGTGTTTGTGAGGTCCCCCCAGGCCTCCGACACCGGGACGGGGCTGGGGCTAAGTCTGGCAGCTCCCTGTTCTCAGGCAGGCCTGGGGGCTGCTGCCACGCGCCGAGCCCCCCAGGTCCTCCCTTCTGGGCTGTCTGTCCCCCATCGACGAGCCAGCGCACACCTGGTGGAAGGGGGTCGACAGCTTTATTTGTGAACCCCAGGGGGAAGGGGCGGCGAGGACAGAGACCGAGGGGGTCTTGAGGTACGTCCTTTGTTTTGGAGCCTGGGGCTGGGCGTCACCGTGCGGGCCAGGGGCCCAGCACTCTGCCTCGGGGGCCACTCCGGCGCCCTCACTTCCAGCGCCCACCGACCTTGCCCTTGGCGGTGGCCCCGCCTTCTTGCTGCTGCAGGTGGGAAACAGATTTGTGGCCTGTGAGGGTCCGCTCCAGGCTGCTGTCGCGGGAGGTCGTGGTCCCCCTGCGGCCCCAAGTCACATCAAGGCACAAGCAGCAGCCACTCACCTTTACCCGGCTCAGTCGGGCCCTGTCGACTCACCTGTCCTGGCTCACCTGTCCGTCCACCTATCTATATATACCCAGCCAGCCTCCCTGGACTCCGGCTCAGCCGGACCCTGTCAGCTCACCTGTCCCGGGCCACCTGTACAGCTCGCCTGGACCTCCCAGCTCACCGTTACCGCGGGTGCAGCTCCGTGTGGGGTTAATGAGGTTAGGAGGTGCCCAGCCAGCAGACAAGCGGTGCCCTGCCCCTGCCCGCCGGAGCCCAGACCCGAGGGCCGGAGTGCGGCACCGACTCAAGGTTGCTCGGTCCTGGGGAACCCAGTCCAGGGTTGCAGGCAACTTCTAGGAAGGTGCCAAGGCTGGCTCAGGACTCCATGCGAGGTGCCCGCCAAGACGCAGAGCCCAGCCGCCCACCCTGGACTGGACGTGGGACTGTCTGGTCTCACGCTCCTGGCCGGGGCTGCCTGGGCGTTCTGACCTGGCACAGGGGTGGGCTGGGGGGCCACAGACGCTCCCCTGTGCCCAGGACAGAGGCGGGTGCGCCTGCCAGACCCTCCCCTCTGGGCTCGGGTGAAGCAGGAAGTGGGTTAGTGGATCAGGCTGCGCAGCCGCTACTCACTGCTTCTGGGCCTGGTCAATGCGGCTCCGGAGATTGGTGATCTGCAAATGACACGGAGGATGCTCACCGTGGCGGGGACGCCCCTTCCTGGGATCCACAGGGGCCTGGGCTCACCTCTGACCCGCAGAGGGCCTGGCTGGAGCCCCGTGTGTGACTCAGCATCCCAGAAATACCACTTACCTGCCAGGGCGGGTCTGTGGGCTGGGGCCAGGCCACTAGCCAAGTCCCCTGTGACCCAATGGCCCTGCTCTACTGGCCCACAGGGCGCTGCCCAGGCTGCCAGGCATGACCGTGGGCTCACATGCCAGGCCCGAGCACCACACACGAGCCTGCCCATGCGGGCACGCCTACTACTCACAACTTGGCCAGCATCTCCACCCTGGCCCGGACATTCATGATCTAGAAAGACCAAGACGTGGAGGGCTGCAGCCTGCTATAGCAGGACGGGGCCTGCTGTGTCCCCGGGGCCTGCTGTGTCCCCCGGGCCTGCTGTGTCCCCGGGGCCTGCTGTGTCCCCGGGGCCTGCTGTGTCCCCCGGGGGCCTGCTGTCCCCGGGCCTGCTGTGTCCCCCGGGGCCTGCTGTGTCGTCCGGGGCCTGCTGTGTCCGGGGCCTGCTGTGTCCGGGGCCTGCTGTGTCCCCGGGGCCTGCTGTGTCCCCCCGGGGCCTGCTGTGCCCCCGGGCCTGCTGTGTCCCCGGGCCCTGCTGTGACCGGGGCCTGCTGTGTCCCCCGGGGCCTGCTGTGTCGGGGCCTGCTGTGTCCCCGGGGCCTGCTGTGTCCGGGGTCTGCTGTGTCCCCTGGGGCCTGCTGTGTCCCCCGGGGCCTGCTGTGTCCCCGGGGCCTGCTGTGTCCGGGGCCTGCTGTTGTCCCCGGGGCCTGCTGTGTCCCCGGGGCCTGCTGTGTCCGGGGCCTGCTGTGTCCCCGGGGTCTGCTGTGTCCCCCGGGTCTGCTGTGTCCCCGGGGTTCTGCTGTGTCCCCGGGGTCTGCTGTGTTCCCCGGGGCCTGCTGTGTCCCCGGGGCCTGCTGTGTCCCCGGGGTCTGCTGTGTCCAGAGCCTGCTTGCCCTGGGGCCTGCTGTGTGCCCTAGGGCTGTGTCCAGGGCCTGCTGTGACCAGGGCCTGATGCCCCCAGGGCCCTGGCCCCGCTTAAGGGTCAGGCGTGTAGGAGGCTCTCTGGGGTTCTCAGGGGCGCTGGACCACTGGGAGGTGAAGATTTGGCCTGGGGGCGGCAGCAGGCATGGGGAGGCCTGCTTGGACGGGGTCTACCCAGTGCAGTGAGGGGGCTCTGGCTTGCAGCCTGGCCCAGGACCCTGACATGGACAGCTCTGGTCAGTGTGGGCTGGGCACAGACCTGTGCAGCGAGGCCGGGCACATCTCCGGGAGCCCCTGTGCCCACAGGGCTGGTGTTGGGGGCCCTGCTGTCGCAGGAAGGGGAGAGCCTGGACCCGGCCGGCGCCAGGACGCCCCAGGCCCGGGCGGCCCCGCAGCGGGCAGGAGCCCCGGAGGAGCCCGTCCTGCTGGACTCACGTCGTATTTCTGCCGCTTCAGCTTCTCCCCGAACTCGTACTTGTCCATCTCGAGCTGGTACAGCGTGTCCCAGAGCTCCTTGGCTTTGTCCCTGGATGGCAACAGTGGGGGGTTGCGGTGCAGGTCGGGAGGGCAGCGCTGGCCGCTGTGCTGGGAGGGGCGGCCCTCACCGCTAGCTTGTCATCGCTCAGGTGGTCGATGTTGGCGGCTTCCTCCCCTCGGCCAGGATCTTCTTTTTCATCTCGCGGGCAGTCTGTTTCTTGCCTCTCTCTCTGGTCAGCCTGGGATGGGGTGGGGGGGGCGCACAGGGGGCACGTGTCGGGAAGGGCCTTCGATGGGCGTGGCCCATGATGGGGCGTGGCATTCCGTGGGCGTAACCACAGTGAGCAGGACTCGCGGTGGCGGGGGCCTCTGCAGTGGCGGGGCGGGCCGGGTGCTCACCTTGGCCAGGTAGCTGCTGTAGTTGGCACCCATGGAGGACAGGGCCTTCTTCTTCTTCATGTCGTCCTCGGCCCTCCGCTTGGCATCCTCCTCCTCTCTCCTGGCTTCTCTCCTCCTGCAGGGACCCCAGCAGCGGTCTTAGGCCGCCCTGGCCAGGAGCCTCTTGCCGGGCCGTGGGGAGGCGCTGGGTGGGCTGTGGGAGTGTGTGTGTGTGTGTGTGTGTGTGTGTGTGTGAGAGAGTGTATGTGTGTGTGAGTGTGTGTGTGAGTGTGTGTGAGTGTATGTGTGTGAGTGTGTGTGTGAGTGTGTGTGAGTGTATGTGTGTGAGTGTGTGTGTGAGTGAGTGTGTGAGTGTGTGTGTGAGTGTGTGTGTGAGTGTGTGTGTGAGAGTGTGTGTGAGTGTGTGTGAGAGTGTGTGTGTGTGTGTGTGAGTGTGTGTGAGTGTGTGAGTGTGTGTGTGTGTGTGTGTGAGTGTGTGTGTAGCCAGGCTGAGACTCA
Source organism: Cryptotis parvus (assembly GCA_021461705.1). Lineage (NCBI taxonomy): Eukaryota > Metazoa > Chordata > Mammalia > Eulipotyphla > Soricidae > Cryptotis > Cryptotis parvus. The sequence continues at coordinate 67,202 of JAJIBD010031445.1, forward strand.
CCGCCAGCCGGTTCTGGCGCTCCGCTCCTTCTCAGCACGGATGCGCTGCTGCTCCGCCCGCTCTGCACGGCGCTTCTCCTGTGGCCAGAGGGGCAGCTCAGCGGCCTGACCACACAAGGCCCTCCAGAGTGACCCGTGGCGCTGAGCTGGGACCCCGACTCACAATCCGGTCCTTGAGGGCGATCAGCTCCTCTTCCTCCCTTCTTGCGCGCCTCAAAGTGGCTGTCGATGAGCGCCTGGAGCTCCATGAGGTCCTTGTTCTGACGCTTCTTCTGTATGTCCTGGGGGGAATGTGCCCGTCAGCCCCGCCCGGCCTGCTCCGCTCCCACCAGCCCCCATGGCAAGGGACCCGCACCTGCCTGCCGTCCCTGTGGCCCCACCCTCCAGGGGCCCCGGCTGCCTGGAATGGGGTCTTTCAGACTCACAACGGTCACCAGCTCTCCTGGGGGCCCTGGCCCCGGGGAGTTCTCTGATTGCATGAACCAGGGAGGGAAAGTGGGCCGGGCACTTGCTGGGTATGCAGAAAGGTGTGGGTGAATGACGGGGAAAAGGAGGCAGAGTGGGCAGAAGAAAGGACCATATGAGTGGCCGGTGGAGGGCGAGAAAGGAGCAGACAGATGCGTGCATGGGTGGGGGTGGGTGGGTGGGCGGTGGTCAGGACGAGTGGGTGAACACATGCCCGGATGGACAGACGGACGATGGAGGAGTAGGTGGTGGGTGGAGGGGCAGGCAGGTGGATGGTGTGGGTGGACCCGTGGAGGGACGTGTGCAGAAAGGGGCGAGTGGCGAGAGAGGCTGAAGGCAGAGGGTGAGTCTCGGGCGACTAAACGCTCCAGGAACCAAGCGAGGCCGGAAGCACCCAGGCTGGAGCCTTCTGTGACTTCGTGTGGGGCCCGGGGTGGGGGCGGGATGGGGACCATTACGCACATCAAAGTCGACTTTCTCCCCTTCCGGGATCTTAGGAGCAGTGAGTCTGAAAGAGAGAGTGTCCGTGAGGGGGACGGAGTGCAGGCGGCCTGCCTGTCACCGTCCTGGGACCTCGGCCCCTCCCAGGAGCCCCTAGACCCCTCGCGGCCCTCTGCCGGGCCAACACCTGGACATCAGCCCTTCCGGCCTGCACGGTCACCTGGAGGGTCTGCAGGAGGGAGCCAGCTGGCCCCGCCCCATGCTTTGCTTCCTGCCCCCCCACCTAATCTTTCTTTCTGAGAGCCCAAAGGAAGGAGGGGGGGGGGGTGTGCAGGCGAGGGAAGGAGGGAGGCCCCAGGCCCGTGCCCCCGCAAGCCTGCCCCTCCCCCGCATTCCAGATGGAGCCGAGTTAAAACAACAAGAACCTTTTTTTTTTACAGCAAGCCCTGGAAGGAGGGAAGCTGAAGATCCATCAAAACGCGGGCGGGAAAAGGGTCTCGGCTGCAGGGCCCGAAGGTCCTGTGGAGGGAAAGGGCCGGGTGATTCCAGCAAATGAAAAACTTATGTATGTGGAGGGGAGGAAAAAGTCAAAACTGAAAGGGGGGGAAAAAACCTCCCGGACTAGAAAAACAGTTTCAGCAAATACTGAAAATACTGAGCCTTTATCCCCGGCAGCTCTGCAATAAAGACGGCATTGAATCCCGGCCCGAGAGAACCGGCGGGCCGGGCCAGAGGGGCGGAGGGTCTGGGAAGCAGACGGCAGTTACGGATCAGAGCAGGCTGGGAAGGGGCTTCCCGCCCGGGGGACCTGCCGGCCACACGGCAGCCAGCCTCTGACCAGGCCCGCTGTCCCGGGCACGCGGCCCAGGGCAATAACCGGGCAGTGATGACCAGCCTGGGTGTTTACGGTGGGCTAACGGCTAATGCGGGCCTGTTGGGTGCGGGCGAGGCGGAGGGCACTTGGCCAGTCTGGCCGATGGAATATTATGTGGCCATTCAAAATATTTAGGGAGCCGCTTCCAAGCCCGGGCACACCCGCGGACAGAGCCGGCTTGTGAGGGCGCTGGCGGCGGGGGCCGGTGCTGTGAGGCCTCTGGGAGCCGCTTCCACGCTGCCCTGTTTTTCCAGGCGGCCACGGAAAAAAGAGGGAGAAACGGGCCTTTCATGCCGCAGCGGCCGGCCGTCGGGCGGGCTGGCGAGGATGAGATGATCTTTCTTCTGTGTTTGACTTTACGTATTTTCCAAATTTTCTTTCATGAGGTGTTTTATTTTCATAATGAAAACACAAACATTTGTTTAAAACTAGAAAATTTCTGGGGATCCGGCAGCTCTGTTTAAAATTGCTGAAAACCCAAGTGTGGCGGGGAGGTGGGGGGGAGGGCTGTGGGGCGCCTGAGGGGCCCCCCCTCCGCTGTGCCCGGCCCGGAGCCAGCCAGAGCCAGTGAGGAATGAACCTGGGCAGGCCGGGGGCCCAGTCCTCAGGAGGAAGCTTTCAACAGGGGAGGGAGACCCCTGTTCCCGGGGGGTTTCAAGACGCCAGATGGACACCAGTCTTGGGAGGTCTGGACACGTAGGGCAGCCCGCCAGGGTCCTGAGAGACCCCACCCAGGCCAGGACGGGGGCACGTGGCCCCAAGGCCAGCCCGCCCGCGCCTGCAGTGAAGCAGCCATGGGTGCCCAGGTCAGGCCCTTCCCCCACACACCTCCATCGAGCTTCCAGAACCTTCCGCCTCAGCACGGCAGGCGCAGAGAGAGGCAGACCTGCCCGTTCTCCCACCCCGTGTCGGGCACGAGGCTCCCTCGGGGCACCCAAGGCCCCCAACACACTCACATTCACACGGTCACACACTCTTACATTCAGACTTCTCACACACTGTCCACACACTCCTCACACACTCACTCATCACACTTTTTTTTTTTTTTTCGATTTTTGGGTCACACCCGGTGACGCTCAGGGGCTCCTCCTGGCTCTGCACTCAGGAATTACTCCTGGCGGTGCTCGGGGACGCTATGGGATGCCGGGATTGAACCTGGGTCGGCTGTGTGCAAGGCAAACGCCCTCCCCGCTATGCTGTCGCTCCGGCCCTCATCACACACACACACACACACACACACACACACACTCACACCCTCTCACACTCTCACATATACTCTTCATGTACTTACACACATTCATCAGACGCCCCTCCTCACACACTCAAACCTTGCACACACTCCTCACACCCGCTCTCACACTCACTCCTCACACACACACTCCTCACACACATGGTCACTTACTTGGGTCTCGGCTTCTCCTCTGTCCACGCAGCACCGAGAGGGGGAAGAGGAGACAGGCTGAGGGGCGCCCCAGTGTCCCAGCTGAGCCCCGCCCCACACATAAAGAGGGGCCCTGTGCCCACCGTGGGGCGGGCGTGTCTGGGGCGCCGGGGGACGTGTGCAGGGGGCACAGGGGAGGGGAAGGGGGCTCCTGGTGGGGCCCCTGTGCTGGCAGAGGTTGGGCACGGCGGTGCACAGCTGCTGCAAAGCGGCGAGGCCCCTTCGAGGATGGACGGACGGACGGACAGACAGTCGGGAGGACAGACAGACAGACAGGAGGACAGTGGCCGGCTGCAGCTGTCCATGGCCCAGAGCCCGCAGCCTTACCTTCCCCGCCCTCCCTCTCCTCCTCGGCGAAGTCTTCGGGCCCTAAGCGCCGCATGCAGAGAGAAGCCCACCAGCTGCAGGCCAGGGGTGCGAGCGGGTGCGGCGGGAGGGGGCACAGCACCGCAGCCCCCTTCTCTGGGCCCACCAGGAAGGGCTGGGAGCGGCAGACTGCAGGGCCGGGCACCCCGCAGGGACAGGAGACCCCCCACGCAGGGCCCCTGCAGGAAGCCTGGGCAGGTGATTCGGGAGCCCAATTCTTGGGGTCATGTTGTGAGAGCCTGCGGCCACGGCAGGGACGGAGAGCCTCGCCACTGGGAAAGGGCTCAGGGGTCCAGGTGGCCAGTGTACCCGCGGGGCAAGGTCAGGCTTCAGCTCCACCACCCTTGACACTACACTGGGCCCTTAGGGCACAGGGACAGCATGTCCCGGGGTGTGGGGCTACGCCTGGGGCTTGGGCCATTCTGGGACCCCAGCCACGAGGTCCAGGGTGGGGCCGCTGGGGCGGAAGCTGCCCAGGGGCGCCTGGAGGAAGCCAGGGCCGTGTGGGGCGTCTCTGGCCTGGGTGTGGGGGCAGCCCGGGGGTTCCCCGCCCAGTTGGACCCGGAGGACAGGCAGGCCGAGGGCCCTGTGCTGGACCTGTGGCTCAGGGGGCTCCGCGGGTGACCCCAGCGCTGGCGGGGCTGCTGCATGCCCGAAAGCCAGAACAGCCGCTGGCCCCCTTGCGCCGCTGGCGACCCCCAAGACAGAGCCCCCCGCTTCCTGCCGCAGAGCAGCTGCATCCAAAGCTGGGGACGGGGTGGGGCTAGCGTGGGGTCAGGGGTCATACCTTCCTGGACTTCCTCTGCTGGGTCCGCACATGGGGGAGAGAAGGGGAGAGGGGGGCAGGGAGGAAATGGGGAGGGGGAGAGGCGTGTGAGCAGGCGTCTGAGGGAGGGGCGCGGCGGGCAGGCAGCGGGCAGTGAGTGGGTTACTGGCCCTGGTTCCAGCTCACACGTGACCTGAAGTGATGGCACCTACCTGGTTCATGCACTTCAGGGGGAGGAGGGTCGCGGAACAAGAGGCCGAAGGTCAGAGGTCAAAGGAGAAAGGAGGGAGGTTAGCAGACCAGAGCAGAGAGGCCAGGCGAGGGGCAGGAAGTGTCGGGGGCACGGCGCTGCCCTGGTCAAGGGAGCCGGGGGTGTGGCTGCCCTGGCGTGGCTGGAGGCCTGGTCCCAGGGGACCCCACCTGGCCCGGGCACCCCCATGTCCCCTGCAGTGGACCAGCAACTGCTGCCCCCATCACCTGCTGAGTGCCCTAGTGATCGGGACCCCTGACCGACTGCCTGCCTCTCTGGGGGTCCTAGCCCTCGGGGTCGCCCTCTGGTCAAGCGTAGCGGTGGTTAGGGTTAGTGGTTAGTGAGGGAGGCCGCATGGGGGCCCAGGGCTGGCTGCCCCCCAGCTGCAGCCAGGCCCCAGGCCCACATGGGGACCAGAAGTCCGAGCCCTACCTTCTTCCTGGACTTCTGCAGCGGACGTGCGGGTGGGCAGTGGGAGAGAGAGGACAGGGTTAGTGCCGGGGTCACTGCACAGCCTTAGGGGCTCGGGCCAGATTCTGGCCCGCTTACCTTCCTCCTGGGCCTCTTCTGTAGGGTGCAGGAGGGGCGGGAGGGAAAAAGACGTTATTCCAAGGGGTGCGCTGGGGCTGGGGGCTACTGCTGTGTCCTGCCCTGGGGGCTCCCAACCCTGTTACTGGCTGCCCCTCCCCCAGCAACCACGACCCCGGCAGGAGCCCCCGTCTTCAGCGGGAAGAAACGCCTCACTCCTGTTGTTAGGGCGCCAAATGTTTTCAAAATATTTTCAGAACCCATCGCCCAGAAGGCCTCAAGGGGAGCTGCCTAGGGCGGTGGGGGGCCCGGGGGCAGCCTGGGAACCGGCTCCCCCCCACGGTTCCCCACGTGCTGGCTTGGCCCAGGCCACCCTGCCAGGCACCACCCCGGCCTCACACAAGGCAGATGGGTGCAGGTGACGCCCCAAGGTTCCAGCCCGGAAAAGTGGGTGTGGAGTGGAGACCAGAGAGAGAGAGAGAGAGAGAGAGAGAGAGAGAGAGAGAGAGAGACAGACAGACAGACAGACAGACAGACAGACAGACAGACAGACAGGCAGGCAGGCAGGCAGGCAGGCAAGACAGGCAGGCAGGGACAGCGAGGGGGACCAGGTGGGGGCTGGTCTCTGCTCTGTGGAGGGAGGGAGGGCGGGGAGAGGCATCTTGTTCCCGAGAAGGGCTGGGAGTTACCTTCCTCCCTCGTACTGCTCTGCAATGGAAGACGGGGCTGTTAGTCTCCCGAGAGCATTGGGAAGCGCCCCCAGCCCTGAGACTCACCCGCAGAGATGAGGGCCCGCAGGGGGTCCGAGGCCCTTGGGTGTGGGCTACAGGGTGGGGATTGATAGGGGAGGAGGGGTCCCACCCCCAGCTAGAGGTTCACGGGACCCAGGTGTCAGGGATGCGCCCTTAGAGAATGATGGGGTGGTGGAGGGACCCTTTCCTGAGGGGTCACCCTACCCACGGGAGGGATGGGATGGGAGGGGCTGGCCCTAGGCCCCACCCAGGCGAGGCAGGAGGAGGAACAGGCCAGAGGCCCCGCCCAGCATAGACAGGGAGGATCTGGCTTCAGGCCCCGCCCAGGCGAGGCAGGGGGAGCTGGCCTCGGGCCCCCCCCAGACGAGGCAGGGGGAGGAGCTGGCCCGCGCCCAGGCGAGGCAGGGGGAGGAGCTGGCCTCGGGCCCCGCCAGGCGAGGCAGGGGGAGGAGCTGGCCTGGGCCCCGCCCAGACGAGGCTCCTGGTGCATGCTGGGAGCGTTGCCACTTACCCTCCTCCACCTGTTCCCTGTGGGGGAGGGGCAGTCAGCTGCGGGTCGGCACACCAGGTCCCGCCCCGGGTCCCCCTACTCACACTTCCTCGTCGGACATGGTGCCGGCTGGGTGCTGTGGAGACAGGGGGCAGGCCCCGCTCAGGCCGAGCTTGGCTGGGGGTCTCGGGGACAGACCCCTCCTAGAGCGGGGTGGGGGTCTGCCTCCGCGCATTCAGTTCCCTGTTTCCCTCGGGCTGCCGCCCCAGCTCAGAGGTCAGGGGTGCGGGACCACGCAGGCCCAGTCAGGGCTCTGGGTGTCTGGGCCCCCACGTGCCCCGGTGCCTTTTCCTGCAGGGCACGTGGCCCTCAGGCATGGCCACCCCGCGTCAGTGTGGCCAGACGCCCATGACACCCAGTGGGAGCTCCTGGCAGTCAGGTGAGGCCGTGTGCGAGGGCCCGCGGGTCCCCTCCGTGCTCTGTGCCCGCAGCCGGCACAGCCGTGGGGCCCCAGAGCTGCCGCACCCCCTCACACCTGCCTGCCCTGCCCCTGGCCCAGGGTTATTTTTAAGGAGCAGCTGAGGCCCCATAAATAGGCCTGGAATCAGCCAAGACTCCTCTGCGGGAAACCCAAGACGGCCCGGCTGGGGGTGGGGTCCCCGGCTCCCCAGCACGTCCTCTGACCCTGTCCTGGGAGGCCGTGGCAGCCTCCTGCACAGAGGGAAACTGAGGCTCTACTCTGACAGCCCGGAGCCCTCGGCGCCCCAGTGGGTGAGCTGCAGGGGGGGGGGGGGCCAGTGACCGAGCAGCTGGGATGACAGCCGGTCCGTGACGTCCTGGCCGGGCGGGCATGGTTCTGGGTCCGCTTCTCGGGGACAGAGCAGGGCGGCTCCTCGTGCGTCGCAGCCCCCTCACAGAGGACCCCAGACCCGCCTGCCACCCGAGCACACAGCCCTGGCTCCCTGCTCCCAGCACCCAGAGGCAGCAGCCGGCGTGCAGGCCGGGAGACTCAGACCAAAGCGAAGACGAGGTGCCCCACGACGGGGTCACTGTGTCCAGCCTGGCTCTCAGGGCCGTGTCCCTCTCCTGCACCCACACCTGGCGCTGGTCAAACCCGCGTCCCTGCCCGCGCGTGCCCAGCCCGCGGCCCCACGTGCTCAGCGGCAGGGGGGTGCCATGGCCTCAGAGAACCCACCTGCGAGTCGGAGATACGGGCCGGGCTCCTGAGACGGACAGGACAGGACAGGACAGGACAGGGCACCCCGCCTGGGCCCCGGGTTATAACCACAGCCGCGTGGCTGCCCATTGGTCAGAGGACAGTGTGCAGGGCAGGGCGGCACCCGGGGTCCCTGACCAAGTTTAGGAATGCAGCCCAGGGCGGGCGCGCCCCCAAGCGTCAGCTTCTATTTTTGCTCCCAGCAGCACACTCGGTGGCCAGGTGGGGGGCCAAGGGCCGGTGGGTGCCGCTGGACGCTGCTGGGGACATCGCGTGGGTCCCCTTGCTGCCTCCCTTGAGGAGTCCCCATGGCTGGAGGCGCCAGTGTCAGCTCCACCTGTGCCCTTGCTGGGAGCAGGGGCGCCCAGGGCGCAGAGCCCGCCAACAGGACAGACAGCTCTGTCCAGGGCCTGTCCCGTGCCCTTGGGGGACTCTGGTGCTCGGGTGTTTCCCCGAGGACGAGACTGGCCCTCGCCAAGACGCTGCCCGACTAGGGGTGCTGAGCCCCAGGCAGAGCCCGCAGGGTGCCCCTCAGACGGGTCCCACACAGGGCAGGGCTGGCCCACGGGTCACTGAGATGGCCCTGGCCAGTGCCAGGAGGGGGTGTCTGAGATGGGGCGTCTGGAAGAGGCCCAGCAGGGGGCAGACATCCTGGGGCTGTCCTTCAGTCTCTGCCCACTGGCACAGGGTAGGGACGGCCGACTGTGCCAGGACAGAGCAGAGTCTCCCCTCCCTACTCTCCCCTGCCCCATTCTCCCTCCCCTACCTCTCCTCTCTCCCTTCTACTCTCCCCCCTCCTACTCTCCCCTGCCCTACTCTCCCCTCCTCTCCCTCCTCCTCTCCTACTCTCCCCTCCCTCTACTCTCCCCTCCTCTACTCTCCCCTGCCCCATTCTCCCCCCCTCCCTACTCTCCCCCCTCCCCTTACTCTCCCCCTCCTCTCCTCTCCCCTGCCCTACTCTCCCTGCCCCACTCTCCCTCTCCTACTCTCCCCTCCTCTACTCTCCCCTCCTCTACTCTCCCCTGTCCCACTCTCCCCTCCCCTACTCTCCCCTCCCCTACTCTCCTCTCTCCTACTCTCCCCTCCCTTATTCTCCCCTCCTCTACTCTCCCCCCCTACTCTCCCTCTCCTACTCTCCCCTGCCCCCCACTCTCCCCTGGCCCCCAGCCTCCCCTGCCCCCTCCTTTCCAGCTCTGACCCATCCCTACTTCACTTCTGCACCCTCAGAGGCAGGAAGGCCCAACAGAGCCTCAGTGGACGCCTTCTGTCCTGCTGGGTGACCAGTCCTGTGCAGTCATGTGCCTGCCAAGGTCCCAGTCTGCCCGTGGGTCAGTAGGTGAGGGTGCCCTGCTTCTGGGCACCCTAGCCAGGCCCTCGGGGGGCACCTGCAGTGTCTCTGCCCAGCCAGCAGGGGACGGTGCTGTCCGCTCGTGGCCAGCCTGCTGCCAGCTGCCCCGGCGTGGCTGAGCGAGTGCGCTGCTGAGGCCAGGGCACGGCGGGTGTTATTCTGGGTCCAGCACTCTCCCGGTCAGCACAGGCTGCAGGACGGCAGGAGCTGAGGCTCAGGGTCAGGTGAGCCCCTGAACCGCCAGCCTGGCCAGGCTATGGCGTTGGAGAAGGACAGGAGGGTCCAGTCCAGGGGCTCAGGGACCGAGTCCTCTGCGGGATGGTGGACCGGACGGAGCAGGGGGTGAGCCACAGTTCAAAGCCGAAGGGAAGTGAGGCTGGGGCCTGGGAGGGGTTCCCCTGAGCTGTGTGTGGGGTCCCAGGAAACTTGGGGGCCATGGGGACCCTCCTTCTGGTCACTGGCAGCGGATGGGAGGCCCAGGAGTCCCCGTAGCTGGCCTGGCATGGAGCAGGTGAAGCCTGTGGGCACTGCCAGGCCCCATATAGAACCTGCTGAGTCTGCCTTGGGCATCAGCCCTGGCGGCTCGGCCCAGGCTGCTCACAGGGGGCGGACACTCAGCTCTAGCAGGGCGGTGCTGGACAGGGCCCAGCCAGTGGGGACAGGCCGGGCAGAGTCTCTGGGACTGGCTGCCCTTGTCCCCGTGCTACAGTTCCAGGAGCTGCGTCCGGGCGGGGCGGCAGCGACGAGACTATGCCTGCCCCGGGCCGGCCTGGTGCCCAGCAATGCCGGTGCCAGGTAGCCAGCTCAAGGGCACCGTGGCCTCCACGCCCAGTGGGGTCTGAGCTCTAGCACTGCCCGGGGAGTCCTGCAGCAAGACAGGGAGTCCAGGCCTGGCTCGGCCACACTCAGCAGCCTGACCCTGGGCCTTGCGGGCTGTCTGGGGCTTCGATGCTAAGACACCGAGGCCCCCTCAGGGGAGGCACCGGGTCTCGCCTGCTGGTCCTCACGTGTCCACCGGCCACACACGGGGTCTCGCCTGCTGGCCCTCACGTGTCCACCGGCCACACACCGGGGTCTCGCCTGCTGGCCCTCACGTGTCCACCGGCCACACACCGGGTCTCGCCTGCTGTCCCTCACGTGTCCACCGCCACACACGGGTCTCGCCTGCTGGCCCTCACGTGTCCACTGGCCACACACGGGGTCTCGCCTGCTGGCCCTCACGTGTCCACCGCCACACTCAGCTCATCTGCCCGGTCACATTCCCCGCCCCGCACACCCAGCACCTCGTCCCTGTAGGCCCCATCCGCCCTCCATGCCCTGCGACTCTGTCACACATGCACACACCGTCCGTCCTCCAGGCTCTCAACTCTTGTCCCTCCATTATTCACCACCCGCCCACCCATCTAACCCATTCACTGGTCCATCCTTCCGTCCATCCACTGGTCTGTCCAACCATCCGCCATGCACCCATCTGCTGATCCATCCACCCACTCACCAATCCACCCGCACATCCACGCATCTCTCCATCCACACCTCCATCGCCGGACCCTGCCATCCATTTATCCATCCGCCCACCCCATCCCTCTGTCCACTCACCATCCATATATCCAGATCACCCATCCCATCTGTCCACATATATCCATCATCCATCACCCACTCGTCCAACTACCCACCCACTCATCCTTCACTGTAGACCCAGGCCCTGGACCAGGTGTGGGCCCCGATGGCGCCCCCTAGGGGCCGCAGTGGGCGCTGCACTTCTCGGTGCCCCAAGGTTCCTATCAGGCAGTGATGTCGCCGCCGCCCTGGAAGACGAGGTTGGGTCTGTCTGCCTGTCCCTGACGGTCCCGGAGGCCCACGCTGGAGAAGGTGGGAAGGGACGGTGTGTGGACACCCAGCCTCAGTGGCTCCCGCCCTCTGCCCGCGTCAGTGAGCCCAGGAGAGGCTGATGTCAGACACAGCGTGTTTTATTGCATAAGGTGGGGGTGGCGGCCTCCAGCAAAGGGGGCGACGCTGAAGCCGTGGCCCCCGGCAGGGACCTTGCTGCCAAGGCTGCTCCCTCCCGGGCACTCTCCGCCTCGTGGCCGCTGCGAGGAGCGTTGGCAGATTCTCAGGGGCCTCTTGCACCGTTGCAAAGCAGCACTCAGGGTCCCGGGCCAGAGGAGAGCCCCGGCCAGGAGCAGAGCAGGGAAGGTGGTTGTCAGGCGCTGGGGGGTCCCGCTGGAGCAGCCCCCTTGGGTGCCTGCAGAGCCGCATCTTGGGGCTGAAACAGACGTGGGCACAGTCAGCTGCCCCCGCTGCCCTCCCACGCCTTCTTGGGTTCCAGCAGCCCCGGCCCCACCTCTGAGGCTCTGGGCCCTCCCTCTTCCTGGGAGCCTGGCAGCCCCCGAGCTAGGCCCGGGGTCCGGGGTGCTCAGGGCTCAGCGCCGTCCAGACAGGCAGTCCCCATCCCCGCTGGCGCCTCCCGCTCAGACCCTCTGCCCGGGGCCCCCCTCCCCTCCTGCTGCCGGATGGCTCCAGCTCGCCCAGACGCCATTTGTCAATGTCCTCGCAGCACGTGGCGTCCAGGAACCCGGGGCCGCGGCTTGGCCGGACCACCGCCCGGGAGGTCTGCGGGAAGATCCCATTCAGCGGAGCTCAGCGAAAATCGCTCCCACCTCCCGCCCGCCAGCCCACCTCTGACGGTGGAGCCGGCCGGGCACGGCTGCGGCTGGGCCGGCGACACCGTGGCGGCCCCTCACACGTTGGCACTTCCTGCCATGGGCGGGCGGCCCAGCACGTGCCTCCCCGCCCGGCTAGCGTCCCGGTGGGGCTGGCAGAGGACAGACTGGGGGTCACCTACGGGGGTCCTGCGCCTTGACCGCTTCTGAGGGTCTCTTAGACCCTCTGAGTCCCCACAGGGGTCTGACGGTCACTCCCGCCCCAGGTGACCCACTCAGGGGCCTGACGGTCACTCCTGCCCAGGTGCTGCCATGCTCATTGCTGCTGCCTCGCTGTCCGTGGAAGGCCCGGGCACCCCGCCCTGCTGCCCAAACCCGGGAAGGATAATCTTCGACTCCAGAAGCTTCTTCGGGCGGCCAGAAGGAAAGCCACGGGGGCTCCTGCCACCCAGCCCGCCCGGGGCCTTCCGCACCTGCCTGTCCCCGTGAGCGAGACCAGCCATGACCAGGACACTGCGGCCCCCACGCCCCCATTATCCACCGAGTGGTATCACCCCGCAGCCTCTCAACCAGCCCGAGACCCCCACTTCAGGCCCCCGAGGGAGGGGGTGTCCCTGTGTGCATCTTCCGGCAGCCGCCGCCTGCAGGGAGCCCTGAGCCCTCCCAGGTGGGTCCTGAAAAGGGGCCTATTGGCCAGGACCCCGGCACGGCCGCCTCCCCCCATGGAGACCCCCACTCGTCCCAGTAGCCCACATTCGCCCGCTGCCCACGGCGGCCCAGGGCTGCGCAGCCCCGCCCAAGGCACCCACCACACCCAGGCCGCCCCCGGCTTCCACGCCCTGGTGTCCAGAGCCCCCGGCACCCGGGTCGTGGTCCCCATCGCTCCCACCTACCGCTCCCACACCCTCCCCTCACGGGCCGGCTCCTGGGGCCCCGAGGGCAAGTGCCTGCCAGGGTCCAGCCCTGACCAGGCGTTGGAGGCAGACCCCAGCCCCGCCTCGGGGCCTCCCCTGGCAGTGGCCCCACCACGACCCCAGACCTGGCCTCAGAGGCTGGACACGCCTGAGGAAGCAGCTGCTGGAGGAGCCGGCAGAGGCCACGTCGCTGCAGCCTGAGCCCGGCCCGCTGCCCCGGCCGTCATCCTCCCGTGCCTCTCAGCTCTGGGACGCTGTGATGTACCGCGTGCTGGTGGCTGAGTCCAGGGACCAGCCCAGGGCCCCAGCTGGGGCTCGGCTGCCCTTCCTATGCCGACCCCGGTTCAACGCCCGGAAGCTGCAGGAGGCGTCGGCCCGGCCCCCTCCCGTGTGGCACCCTGTTGTGGACAGGGGTCCCCAGCCCAGGAACTTCAACCGTGTGGCAGCAGGCTGGGGGCTGCAGTGAGCGGCTGGGGCCGGGAGGAGGGTGGGGGTAGGGTCCCCGTAATAAAGCTGCCCTTACACAGCTGAGCCCTGTCTGGCCGGGTCGTTGGGCCCGGTAGAGCCCCAGGGGCGTGGGCAGCCTGGAGTTGGGACGAACACGGGAAGGGGGTCGGCACGCCGGGCGCCCTGGACCCCCTGTGCAGCCTCACACTCACCTACGGCGGTGCCAGGGGCCCCGACTTCTCGTCCACCAGCACCTTCTCATACTTGCCGTGGCCTGTGGCCACGAACTTGTACCTCTTCCCGGAAGGGGTGCTCTGAGGGGACGAGGGGGAAGGTGAGGCGCCTTCCCGGGAGGCAGAGATAGGGGGTCCCCGCCCGGCCCAGCCCGCACCTGCACCACCGTGGTCTCAGCCCCGCGTCCTTCCCACAGTTGCTTCTTGCTCATGTCTCCGCCACGATGTCCTGGGAGCAAGGGGTGGGCACAGCGATGGGTGCCCCATCTCCGACAGTTCAGCCGTCGGTACCCCTGCCCACTCCAGGGGTGGCCGGGCCCGGGGCGCACCTTGCAGACAGGGGTCCCGGCTCCAGACTTCGCCTGTACTTCTCCTGACTCCCAAAGGCTCTTGGTGTTGGCCACAACCATGCTAGGCAGCTCGATGGAGGTCTGGCGAGTGAGTCTGGGGGTCCTGCCGGCAGTCTGTGGTGGGATTGGAGGCCCAGGCTAACTTTAGTACAGCCCCAGGGGACCCCAGAAGGCCCCCGTGAGGCCCTCAGCCTGCAGGAGCCCTCCTCACGCCCCAAAGGTTGGACCCCCTCATGGGGTGCTGGTGAAGCAACCCTGTGTTCACTCCCCAGAATGTTGGGTTGGGGTGGGCTGTTCCACGATGCTCAGCCAAGAGCTGGGAGACACAGATTAGACAGTGGTACAGGCTGGATGGGGCGTCGGAAGCATGAGGGTAGATAGAGAAGTGTTGGAGGGTGGGATGGAGGGTTGGAGGGTGGGATGGAGGGTCTTATGGGGTGGAGGGTGCTGTTGAGTGAAGGGTTGACTGGAAGTTGTGGGCTGTGAGGGAGAGTGTTGGCAGAGGGTGTTGTTGGATGGGAGGGTTTATGGGTGGAGGGTATTGTTGGGTGAAGGGTATTGTTGGGTGGAGGGTGTTGGATGGAGGGTGTTATTGGGCAGAGGGTGTTGTTGGGTGGAGGGTGTTGTTGGGTGGAGAGTGTTGTTGAGTGGAGGGTGATGTTTGTTGGAGGGTGCTGTTGAGTGGAGGGTGATGTTGGTTGGAGGGTGCTGTTGGAGTGGAGGGTGTTATTGAGTGGAGGGTGGTGTTGGGTGGAGGGTGTTGTTGGGTGGAGGGTGGTGTTGGGTGGAGGGTGTTGTTTGGGTGGAGAGTGTTGTTGAGTGGAGGGTGTTATTGGGTGGAGGGTGGTGTTGGGTGGAGGGTGGTATTGGGTGGAGGGTGTTGTTGGGTGGAGAGTGTTGTGGAGTGGAGGGTGTTATTGGGTGGAGGGTGGTGTTGGGTGGAGGGTGGTGTTGGGTGGAGGGTGTTGTTGGGTGGAGAGTGTTGTGGAGTGGAGGGTGTTGTGGGTGGAGAGTGTTGTGGAGTGGAGGGTGTTATTGGGTGGAGGGTGGTGTTGGGTGGAGGGTGTTGGGTGTGTGGAGGGTGGTGTTGGGTGGAGGGTGGTGTTGGGTGGAGGGTGTTGGGTGTGTGGAGGGTGGCGTGTGAGTGAAGGAAGCGACCCGTGCAAACCTCCACGGCCTGTGTGTACTGCTCAAGGCGCTCTTCAATCTTGGAGACAGGCTTGGCCGACTGGGGCTTCTTCACACTGTGGCCAGAGAGAGCAGGGAGGTCACACCCAAGCCTGTCCTCTCCCCTCAGAAGCCCCATCGCCACACCTCGTCCCTTCGGTGTGGGAACTGACCTGCTCTCCACGGTGCGGCTCAGGGACTCGGTTCTGCGGAGCAGCTGCAGACGGCGGTGGCCTGTCAGCCAGGGCAGCGCCCGCTGTCTCCCCGGGACAGGGCCCTCTCTGGGGTGTCAGGGTGGTGAACAAGGAAAGGGAAAGAGGGACAGGCTTTGGGGGGACCTACCGTGGCACTGGGGCCTCAGAGGTGGTGAGTCCTGTCCTGGGGCTCGCTCCTGGGGGCTGGGTGCCATGGGCTGCTCAGGATTCTGGGGAGGGAGACAGGTTCTGGTCCGGGACAGGACGCCCATCTGCCACACTTCCTGCTTTGCCACACCTACCCTCCTCCAGGCCTGTGGTGCTCAAGTTCTGGAACTTTCTAGAGCTCTCTGTAGCAGGGAACTGGAACTCTGAAGTCTTTTGCCCATGCTGGCCCTAAGCCCCAGTCTCTGAGAAGGAGTCTGTGGGTGTGTGGGAGGCACTGTCACCTCAGGAGTCTTTGGGTACATGAGGGGAAGTCACCTCAGGAGTCTGTGGGGGTATGAGGGGCACCCACAAACCTTAGGAGTTTGTGGGAGTGTGAGGGGCCCCATCACCTCAGGAGTCTGTGGGGGGTATGAGGGGCACCGTCACCTCAGGAGTCTGAGGGGATGTGAGGGGCACCGTCACCTCAGGAGTCTGAGGGGATGAGGGGCACCGTCACCTCAGGAATCTGTGGGGATGAGGGGCACCGTCACCTCAGGAATCTGTGGGGATGAGGGGCACTATCACCTCAGGAGTCTGTGGAGGATGTGAGGGGCACCGTCACCTCAGGAATCTGTGGGGATGAGGGGCACCGTCACCTCAGGAATCTGTGGGGATGAGGGGCACTATCACCTCAGGAGTCTGTGAGGATGTGAGGGGCACCGTTGCCTCAGGAGTCTGTGCCGTGATGCTTCTTTAGTGGGGTACACTGTGTCCTGGGGCTCCCCCACAGGGGCCAGAATCTAGTTCCTCCAGGCTGGCCCTGGCTGGGCTTCGGGCTTCTTCCTCCTCATCCTCACAGGCGCATCCATGGGGCCTGGGGTGGAATCAGGGGCTGTGAATGATTAGCTCCAACCCTGCTTCCAAGCCCGAGCTGTCAGGAGCTGAAGCTCTGAGGCTTCTGGGGAGCCGTTGGCCCCGGCTCTCACACACGCCCCCACCCCTGCCCACGGTCCCTGCAGAAGTGGCTCTGACCCCCGCTTCAGGCCTTGCACCCACAAAGGACAGGAGGCTGCAGGGTGTGTGGGGTGGGGCTGACCCCCGGCGGACAGGCAGGACACTGGAAACTGCCTCCCCAGAAGAGGGGCTGAGGCCCCACGGCCCCGAGCCAGCCCTGGCCGCCGGCTCTGCATTTGAGCGGGACGGAGCCTGGAGGAGATGGGAAAGTCTCGCATTTTCCATGATTTCAGGCCCCTTTGGTGCTTGTGCAGCCAAAGCCCAGACCCACCGCCCGAGGTGGGCTGGGGTCGGAGCCAGCTCAGCACAGAGGCCCTTTCAGCGGGCAGGTGGGGCGCCTCGGGGGCTCCAAGAAGGAACCAAAAGCGCCCCCTAGCGCCTGCCGCAGGGTCTGCAGGCCGCAACCCGCCCTGGCTGGGCCGGACCCCAGCCCCAGCCCAGAAAGGCAGGAGGGGAAACTGAGGCGGGCAGGGGCTGCTGGGATGCAGGACCCCAATTTGAGGATGGAAAATGGGGTGCTAAGCTCCCGAAGGGGCTGAGTTGAGTGGAGAACAACGAGGAGGCGAGCAGGGGTTAGTCGGAGAGGGGGCTTCAGAGTCCGGCCCGCCGACACAAGGGGTCTCGCACCGGGGCTGGGCGCCCGAGAGCTGAGAGTGACCGGGTGCACACGGGGCTGTGGGGAGCAGACAGCAGCCTGCACCCCTGAACTGAGCCTTGGCTGAGCATCTGGGACCAGCCCCCACCGGGCCCCCTTTCAGACACGTCCGCACATCTGGAAAGTTTGTTCCCGCAGGCCGGCTCACAGGCCCACACATCTGGAAATACCTGCTCCCCTCCGTGGGAATGGAGCTCCGTGGGCCCCGAGGGAGGAGGGGGGCAGGCGGGCGTGGGGCCGGCCCCGTTACGTCAGTCAGCCGCAGATGCGCTGATGTGGTAACACCCCGCCGGCCGCAGCTGGTCTGGGCCAGGCCCAGGGCCCAGGGGAGCCCAGGAATGAGGCTCCCGCCCGCCGGCCCACCCCCTCTCGTTCTCTTCCTCCCTCCTGCTCCGGGGGCCGGGGGGCTCTGGAAAGGGGCGCCCGGAGGTCGGGGCCCACTTGCCTGTCCTGGGGAGAAAGGCTCCCCCTGCTCCCGCTCCCCGAATCCCTGAAACTGCTGCTGCGGCTCTGATTTCTGGGTCCAGTCACTGAACCCCTCATCTTCGTCCGGTTCAGGGGTGCCGAATCCTTTAGGCTGGAAGAAGGGTCCAGGGCTCGTACCCAAAGGCCTGGCTCAGTCCCGTCCTGTTTCAGACCTGGGCGTGTCCCCCAGAACTGGGGGACCTGGAGAGCCTGGCTGTGTCCCCCAGCAGTCAGGGACCCCCGAGAACTGGGCCACGTCTTTCCTAGCAAGAGAACCCTGAGAGTCAGGTCATGACCTCCAGCAGTGGGGAACCCCTGAGGGTTGAGCTGTGTTCCCAGCAGGGGAACCCCAAAAGCCAGTCCATGTTCCTAGCAGTGTGTCCCCCAGCAGTGGGGGACCCCCAGAGCTGGCTGATCCCATGAATGTGGGGTCCACGTGAGGCATCGAGCCCTCCTGGTCCTGCTCTTGGGCTCAGCCTGAGGCCGTGACCGCTGTGGGCCCCCTCCCCGCACCCTCCCCTTGCTGCTGACTCGGGAAATGGAACAAAGACTGGGGAAGGGGCCTCAGTGCCGAGCCCGCCCGCCCGCCGCAAGCCTCCTGGGCCCTGAGGAAACCAGCCGCCCGCGCCGCCAACTTGGACGTAGCCTCCGTGAGTCACCGACAAGCTGGGGCTCAGGCGGGGGGCTTGGGGCCATGCATCTGGGGTCAGCGCCCGTCCAAGCCTGAGTTATAGCCCCAGAGGCCCTGAGGGATGGCTCATGTGTCGGCCCAGCTCCACAGCCCCTGGCCCGGGACCCCCTTCCTGCCTGCTCTGGCTCTGCTCCCACACAGGGCCTGAGTCAGGGACCCTCGGCCACCCCACGCCCCTCACAGGGCCTGAGTCGGGGACCCTCGGCCACCCGTGGGCTCCTTACAGCCCGGCTGTTCCTGGTGTGGCTCGGCCCTGCCCGTGGCCCTGCGTCCCTTGCTCGGGGCCTGCAGCCGCTGAGCCTGCTCCCGGTCAGCCTCTGGGTCCTCGTCCCCGCCTCCGGTGGTGACCCTGGGTTACACAGAAACTCCTCACTGGCCCGTGGGACGATGGGATGCACTTGCTCAGGCCTCGGTTTACCCAGCTGAAAGCGGCAGTGACTGCGCCAATTCCCAGCACAGGGCCCATGGCCGAGGCAGCGGCTGTGCCCAGGTGGGCGACAGTCGGAAATGGGGTCTGTGAGGACCCCCTCCCGGGGCCTGCAGGGGAGGGGTCTTGGAGGCTAGAGAGGGGCGCCTCCTGCCGGGCGCCCTGGGACAGGTCTGGGGGGGTGTTCGCCAACCCGCCCCCAGCTCTTCAGGCCTGCTATGGGAGTGTGGCCGCTCCGGCCCCCTGGGGGGCCCTCGCTGCGGTTTAGGATGGGGAGAGAACGGGGCTGCGGTGTCCGGCCGCCCTCCCAGCCCCTCGGAGCCCCCCAACACTCGCACACAAGCTTGAGCTCGGCCGCTGTCCGCCTCCGTGACCCCGCAGCTCCATCAGGGCTCAGGGCGTGTGCCTGGCCAGCCTCTGTCCTCTGAGCCCCCCACCCTGCCAGATGACTTCATCCCGAACTCTCGGCCCTCACAGCCGACCGCACCCGGGGCAGGGTCAGCACTGCGCCCGACACGGCCAGATCCCCTCACGCCCACGCATTCCCGCATCCACAGGGCCGGAACCTCCAACACAGCCCCAAGAAACCCCAACACAGCCCCAGCACCACCACACACAGCCCCAACACCCCACACAGCCCCAACACCTCCACACACAGCCCCAACACCTCCACACACAGCCCCAACACTCCACAAAGCCCCAACACCTCCACACACAGCCCCAACACTCCACACACAGCCCAACACCACCACACAGTCCCAACACCTCCACACACATCACCAACACTTCACACACAGCCCCAACACCCCACATACAGCCCTAACACTCCACACACAGCCCCAACACCCCCACACAAGCCCCAACAGCTCCACACACAGCCCCAACACCCACACACAGCCCCAGCACCTCCACACACAGCCCCAACACACCACACACAGCCCCAGCACCTCCACACACAGCCCCAACACCCACACACAGCCCCAACACCTCCACACACAGCCCAACACCCTCACACAGCCCCAACACTCCCACACAGCCCCAACACCTCCACACAGCCCTAACACCTACACACAGCCCCAGCACCTCCACACACACAGCCCCAACACCACCACACACAGTCCCAACACTTCCACACACAGCCCCAACAGCTCCACACACAGCCCCAACACCCCACACACAGCCCCAACACCTCACACAGCCCCAACACTTCCACATATAGCCCTAACACCTCTAAACACACCACTAACACCCCACACACAGCCTAACACTTACACAGCCCCTAACACTTCCACACATAGCCCCAACACCCCACACACAGCCCCAACACCCCACACAGCCCCAACACCTCCACATATAGCCCTAACACCCTCAAACACACCACCAACACCTACACACAGCCCAACACTTCTACACAGCCCCAACACTCCACACATAGCCCCAACACCCCTATACACACCACCAACACCACACACAGCCCAACAGCTCACACACAGCCCTTAACAGCTCCACACACAGCCTAGCACCTCCAACACAGCCCTAACGCCTTACACACAGCCCCAACAGTTCCACACATAGCCCCAACACCCACACACACCACCAACACCCACACACAGCCCCAACACCCCACACAGCCCCAACAGCTCCACACACAGCAGCACCTCCACACACAGCCCCAATGCCTCTAGACACAGCCCCAACAGCTCCACACATAGCCCCAACACCCACACACACATCACCAACACCCACACACAGCCCCAACACCCCAACACAGCCCCCAACACCTCCACACACAGCCCCAACACTACCACACAGCCCCAACACATCCACACACATCACCAACACTTCCACACACAGCCCCAACACCCCCACACAGCCCCAACACCCCACACAGCCCAACACCCACACACAGCCCCAGCACCTCTACACACAGCCCCAGCACCCACACACAGCCCCAACACCTCCACACACACCCAACACTCCACAGCCCAACACCCACACACAGCCCCAACACTCCACACAGCCCCAACACTACACACACAGCCCCAACACTCCACACACAGCCCCAACACCTCCACACACAGCCCTAACACCTACACAGCTCTAACACTTCCACACACAGCCCCAACACCTCCACACAGCCCCAACACTTCTACACACAGCCAAACACCCACACACAGCCCCAACACCTTCACACACAGCCCAACACTCACACACAGCCCCAGCACCTCACACAGCCCCCAGCACTCTACACACAGCTCACACTCCCCACACAGCCCCAACACTTACACACAGCCCTAACACTCTTCACACACAGCCCCAACACCTCTACACACAGCCCTAACACTTCACACACAGCCCCAACACCTCCATACACAGCCCTAACACCTACACACAGCTCTAACACCACACACAGCCCTAACACTCTCCACACAGCCCCAACACCCTCACACAGCCTAAACAACTCCACACAGCCCCAACACTCACACACAGCCCCAACACCCCACATAGCCCTAGCACCTCCACACACCCCCAACACCCCACAACAGCCCCAACACCCCACACACAGCCCTAACAGCTCCACACACAGCTAGCACTCTCACACACAGCTCCTAACGCTCTACACACAGCCCCAACAGCTCCACACATAGCCCCAACACATCCACACAGCCCAAACACTTCACACAGCCCTAACACTTCCACACACAGCCCCAACACTTACACAGCCTCTAGCACCTCCACAACAGCCCTAACACTCTACAAACAGCCCTAACACTTCTACATAGCCCCAACACTTCACACACACCACCAACACCCCACACACAGCCCTAACACCCTACACAGCCCTAACAGCTCCACACACAGCCTAGCACCTCCACACACAGCCCTAACGCCTACACACAGCCCCAATAGCTCCACACATAGCCCCAACCCCACACACAGCCCCAACACCCCACACAAAGCCCCAACACCTCCACACACAGCCTCAACACTTACACAGCCCCAACACCTCCACACACAGCCCCAACACCACCACTCACAGCCCCAAGAGCTCCACACACAGCCCTAACACTCCACACATAGCCCTAACAGCTCCACACACAGCCTAGCACCTCCACACACAGCCCTAACACTCTACACACAGCCCCAACAGCTCCACACATAGCCCCAACCCCACACACAGCCCCAACACCCCACACACAGCCCCAACACCTCCACACACAGCCTCAACACCTCCACACAGCCCCAACACCTCCACACAGCCCCAACACTCCACACACAGCCCTAAGAGCTCCACACACAGCCCTAACACCTCCACACACAGCCCCAACAGCTCCACACACAGCCCAGCACCTCCACACATAGCCCTAACGCCTCTACACACAGCCCCAACAGCTCCACACATAGCCCTAACACCTCCCACACAGCCCCCAACACCTCCACACACAGCCCCAACACCTTCCACAAAGCCTCAACACTCTTACACAGCCCTAACACCTCCACACACAGCCCCAACAGCTCTACACACAGGCCCAACACCCACACACAGCCCCAACAGCTCCACACACAGCCCCAATAGCTCCACACACAGCCCCAACACCACCACACAGCCCCAACACTCCACACACAGCCCTAACACTCTACACACATCACCAACACTTTCACACACAGCCCCAACACTTACACAGCCCCAACACCCCTACAGCCCCAGCACCTCCACACACAGCCCCAACACTCCACACAGCCCTAACACCTCCACACACAGCCCCAACACTTCCACACACAGCCCTAACACCACCACACAGTCCCAACACCTCCACATCACCAACACTTCCACACACACCCTAACACTACACACAGCCCCAGCACCTCCACACACAGCCCCAACACTCCACACAGCCCTAACACCTCCACACACAGCCCCAACACTCCACACACAGCCCCAACACCACCACACACAGTCCCAACACTCCACACACATCACCAACACTTCCACACACAGCCCCAACACCCCACACAGCCCTAACACCTCCACATAGCCCCAACACCCCACACACAGCCCCAGCACCTCTACACACAGCCCCAACACCCACACACAGCCCCAACACTCCACACACAGCCCCAGCACCTCTACACACAGACCCAACACCACACACAGCCCTAACACCTTACACAGCCTAGACCTCACACACACCCTAACACCTCCACACACAGCCCCCACACCACACACAGCCCACTCCACACACAGTCCTAACACCTCCACACACACCTAACACTTACACACAGCCCCAACACCTTCCACACAGCCCTAACAGCTCCACACACAGCCCCAACAACTCCACACACAGCCCCAACAACCCACACACAGCCCCAACACTCTCCACACAGCCCCTACACCTCCACACACAGCCCCAACAACCACACACAGCCCCAACACCCACACACAGCCCCTACACCTCCACACACAGCCCTAACGCTCCACACACAGCTCCAACACTTACACACAGCCTAAACAGCTCCACACACAGCCCTAACAGCTCCACACACAGCCCCAACAGCTCCACACACCGCCCTAACACTACCACACAGCCCCAACACCTCCACACACAGCCCTAACACCTCCACACAGCTACAACACTCCACACACAGCCCCAACAGCTCCACACACAGCCCCAACACCTCCACACACAGCCCCAGCAACCCACACACAGCCCTAACACCCACACACAGCCCTAACACCCACACACAGCCCCTACACCTCCACACACAGCCTCTAACGCCTCCACACACAGCCCCAACACCTCCACACACAGCCCAAACAGCTCCACACACAACCCCAACACTCTCACACAGCCCCAACAGCTCCACACACAGCCCAACACCTCCACACAGCCCCAACACCTACACACAGCCCAACACTTACACACAGATCCAACACCCTACACACAGCCCCATCGCTTCCACACACAGCCCAGCTCCTCCACACACACACCCCCAGCACTCCTCTTATTTCACCAGGCAGGCGGAGCTGCACCTTAGAGCCACATCTCAAATAGAGTTGGGAGCCCAGTGCTCAGGGCTCAGTGCTCAGTGCTTAGGGCTCAGTGCTCAGGGCTCAGTGCTCAGGGCTCAGTGCTCAGGGCTCAGTGCTCAGTGCTTAGGGCTCAGTGCTCAGGGCTCAGTGCTCAGGGCTCCATGGGAGCAGGAGGCACAGATCAAAACGGGTGGGAAGTGGCACCCAGACGTTCAGCCCCTTGCACCTGGGTCCCCGTGACAAGCTCACAGCCAGCGCTGCCACATGGCGAGACACTGGAGTGCGACAGGACTCTATAGTGCATGTTGGGGAGTGTTGAGGTTGTCAGGGACGAGTCGGCACATGTTCATGGCGTGTTGGTGCCTGGTGGGTGTTTGGGGTGTCAGGTCAGACCTTTGCTCCAACCCTCTCCCCGCAAGGTCCGCGTGGCCCCAGGTCCCACCCACCCAGGCCTGTGCCGGCACTGCCCAAGCCACAGCCGGAAGGCACAGACCCCATACAAGCCCCCCCCACACTGACGGGTCCAGGGCAGACCCCAGATGTGGAAGCCCCCAGCCCCCTCGACACACTGACCAGGGGCCAAAGCCCGAATCCTGGAGGCTCCTGACTCTACCCCCAAAGTCCTGCCGGACGCTGCATCGCCGAACCCCCAGCTTGTAAGGCCACGCTGGCTGTAGTCAGGCCCCCCAGAAGGGGCCTCCCCTGGCCTCCTGCCTGCCATGAGCTCACTCCCTGCTGCAGCTGCAGCGGCTTCTGGGAACCGGGCGGGGGCTCTCTTTGGGGCCCAGCGAGAAAGCCCCAGCCAGGGCGCGGAGCCGCGAGAGCTGGCCGTGGGCCCGCACAGCTGCACAGACGCGCCCCCCCCGGGGCTCTTCCTGGCTGTGCTGGCTCGGGGGCCCCCACCCTCCGGCATGCAGAGGCCCCAGGGTGGGTCCAGGTCCCCCTTCTGGCAGCAATTCCCTGGCCCTGCCTCCAGGACTCAGAGCTGGGCCCAGGGAGGTCAGGACTGGGCCAGGGCAGCCTGTAAGCCACGAGACCCTCCTGACCACCAGCAGAAGCAGAGACCCCCACACCCAGTCCCTGAACCCACCCCCCATGGGAAGCTGCGAAGTTGAGATTGGGGGGTGCTAGCTGGGTTATTCCTGGGCTGTGTGGGGTGGGCAGGCCCTGGGCTCCCAGCCCCCATTCCCACCGGGCCCTGCCTGCACGTGATCTTTTGCCCCCGTGTTCACGGAGAGGGGCACCCCCTAGACCAGGCCCCAACAAGGAAGCCCAGAGGTAGCCTTAGGGGTCTGCAGATGCTGAAAGGGGCAGACGAGGGGTCTGGGGTCTCCGGATCTACAGGAGTTGCCCTTCCGCCCCCACGTTCTCTTGGCCCCCAACAGCCGTGGTTAGTGGGAGCGTTCCAGTAGCGTCCTGCAGGGTCCCGACTCCCGAGAGGTCGGGTGGGGGAGCTTATTCCCCAGGGCTCCTGCCAGAGCGTGGGGCCCCAGCGCGCCCCTGCCACTGCACACGCGGACGTACTGGACACGCAGCACGTCCAGTTTGCACCGGGTCAGAGACCAGAAGTAAAGCCCCCTGAAATGGGCTCTGCCTGTTCCTCCGTGCTGGCACCCCACAAGCTGCTCCACCTCGTCTGGAGCCGACCAGACCCGCCTGCCGCCCCACACCGACCCCACGGTGCCGGCAGCCCTGCCTGGACCCCTCGCCCCGGGAGGAGCCGGCCTCGGCCTTCCTTGGGGCCCCGAACCCCCCGCGGCCCCCACTGGGGCCTCTCGCTTACTGTTTGGTTTCGGGACACCCGACATGCTCAGAACCGACTTCGGGCTCTGCACGCAGGAATTACTCCTGGCAGGGCTCAAGGAACCACATGGGGTGCTGGAGGGATAGGGGGCATGGGTGCATGTGGGGGTCTCCATGGGCTCTGCTGGGGGCCGGGGCTGCTCTGCTGCTCCCAGTCAGCTCCAGCCTGCACCCACCTCCCAGCACTCAGCACCCAGCTCCCAGCACTAAGCTCTCAGCACCCAGCACCCAACACCCAGCACCCAACACCCAGCTCCCAGCACTAAGCTCTCAGCACCCAGCACTCAGCACCCAGCATCCACCCCAGCACCCAGCACTCAGCACCCAGTACCTACCTACCAGCACCCAACACCCAACACCCAGCTCCCAGCACTAAGCTCTCAGCACCCAGCACTCAGCACCCAGCATCCACCCCCAGCACCCAGCACTCAGCACCCAGTACCTACCTACCAGCACCCAACACCCAGCTCCCAGCACTAAACTCTCAGCACCCAGCACCCAACACCCAGCACCCAACACCCAGTTCCCGGCACTAAGCTCTCAGCACCCAGCACTCAACACCCAGCACCCACCCCCAGCACTCAGCACTCAGCACTCAGTACCTACCTCCCAGCACCCAACACCTAACACCCAGCTCCCAGCACTAAACTCTCAGCACCCAGCACCCAACACCCAGCCCCCCAGCACTAAGCTCTCAGCACCCAGCACCCACCCCCAGCACCCAGCACCTACCTCCCAGCACCTAGCACCTACCTCCCCAGCACCCAGCACCCAGCTCCCAGCACTAAACTCTCAGCACCCAGCACCCACCCCCAGCACCCAGCACCTACCTCCCAGCACCCAGCTCTCAGCTCCCAGCACTAAGCTTCCAGCACCCAGCACCAAGCACCCAGCTCTCAGCACTCACCTCCCAGCACCCATCACTCAGTACCCAGCACCCAGCTCTCCGATCCCAGCACCCAGCCCCCCAAGCAGCTCCCTGCTCACACCCCTCCCCGCACCTGACAGTCAAGGAGCCGCATCTGCTCCAGACACCCCAAGGAGCCCTGGACGTGTCTCCTGCTGGTCCTTCCCTAGGAGCAGCAGCCCATTCCCAGGGACAGTGTGACGTCCAGCCCGGGTGGTCGCTGCCCCCAGCCCAGCCCTTTACTCTGCACCCCGGCCCCTGCCGTGACCCAGACGCCTGAGCCCGCCCCGCGCGCGCATGCAGCCCCGACCACTCACCTGCACTGTCACTGGAGCCCCGTGTACCCAGGGCCAGGCGGGACTGTGGACGGGCCCAGTGCTGGCGCCGGCTGCTCTGCCAGAGCTGGTGCTCGGGCTGGAACCAAGCCTGCCGCCGGCATTCTGGCCGCAGCCCGCACGCCCTGCCCAGGGCCTGGCCGCACGTCCCCGCACCGGCTGCCAGCTCCCGCCCAGCAGCGGCCACCCCCCACGCACCCCCACCCAGGCCTGGGGGCCCAGGCAGCCACACCCCCTTGGACACAGTGGTTTGGTTCCCCACCTGCCCTCTGGCCACCCCAGCAGGCTGCCGGCCACACCGCAGTCCCCAGGTCACCGGAGCACCCGGCATGGACACTGCAGCCCCCCCGTGCCTACAGACCCTCCCATACAGCCAGAGTGGCAGCATGCATGGGAGCTCCCCCGGCCACGGGCAGTGCCGGGCCGGCTGAGCCCCTCGCGGTGGGCCTGCCCCAGCCTCCTGGGGCCGTGGAGAGAGCCAGGGACACTGGGAATGTCCCCTCTGCCCTCACAGCTGCGTGCTGCGTGCCCGCTCCCAGCCACCGTCTGGGCTCCCAGTGACCCCATGCTCTTCCGGGCTCCTCAGCAGCAGGGCGCTGGGCTCTGCCCGCCTGCCTGGCTTCCCCGTCTGCGAGATGGGTTGGTGAGGGGTGGGAGGCCTGGCACAGGCTGGCTGAGAGCCCCGGGTGGGCCCAGCAGGATCTGGAGGAACTGTGTCGAGGGGCAGGGCGTGGGCCCAGGGCAGCCACGGGGCCGGGCGTGGGGTGGGGCAGACCCTGGCTCTGCTCCCTCGGTCCCCAGAGGGGCTGGTGCATCTGGGTGGCCCCAGAGTGACCCTGCGGCCATCTCGTGAGGCTCACTTCCTGGTGCTGCGGGCAGCCTTCCCAAGCCAGCGGGAGAAGTCCAGGCAGACGGCATGGAGGGAGGCAGCATTTGCCTGGGCTGCAGCAGCCTGGAAGAACCGAGCGGGAAGATCACCGCAGGCTTCCTGGAGGAAGCGGCAGCCGTGAGCTCTGCGGCCCCGACAGACCCTGCTGGGCACTGCCGCCACGCCTGGCCTTCAGAGACAGAGGCCTGGGCGGAGAGCGACACTGCAGGGAGATGGGGTCAGTGGGCCTGTCCGGGACACTCGGCGGGAGGGCCAACCCCTCACCTGCCCGGCACCAGAGAGCCCAGCCCAGCCCGCCCGGCCCACCCAGGAGCACCTACCGGCGCGGTCCAGGCCCCGTTTCCTGCTGCTGCCGCCCGCAGGGAGTGCAGGACACTCACGGCGGCCACTGGCCTGACCTGCCCCGGCCACAGTCAGAGGTGCTGCCCCGCCCTGTTGCATCCCCATGTCCATGCCGTCCCTGCCCCGTCCCTCCTCCTCCTCCTCCCTTCCCGTCCCGTCCTCCCTCCTCCCTTCCCCCATCCTCCCTCCTCCCTGCCCCATCCTCCCTCCTCCTTGTCCGTCCTCCCTCCTCCCTGTCCCGTCCTCCCTCCTCCCTGCTCTGTCCTCCCTCCTCCCTGTCCCTCCTCCCCCCCCACCCTCCCTCCTCCCTGCTTTGTCCTCCTCCTCCCTGTCCTGTCCTCCTTCCTCCCTGCCCGTCCTCCCTCCTCCTCCGTCCTCCCTCCTCCCTGTCCCATCCTCCCTCCTCCCTGCTCTGTCCTCCCTCCTCCCTGTCCGTCCTCCCTCCTCCCTGCTCTGTCCTCCCTCCTCCCTGTCCTGTCCTCCCTCCTCCCTCTCTGTCCTCCCTCCTCCCTGTCCTGTCCTCCTTCCTCCTGCCCGTCCTCCCTCCTCCCTGTCCGTCCTCCCTCCTCCCTGCTCTGTCCTCCCTCCTCTCCCTGTCCCGTCCTCCTCCTCTCTGCTCTGTCCTCCCTCCTCCCTGTCCTGTCCTCCCTCCTCCCTGTCCGTCCTCCCTCCTCCCTGCCCTGTCCTCCCTCCTCCCTGTCCTGTCCTCCCTCCTCCCTGCCCCGTCCTCCCTCCTCCCTGTCCTGTCCTCCCTCCTCCCTGTCCGTCCTCCCTCCTCTCTGCTCTGTCCTCCCTCCTCCCTGTCCTGTCCTCCCTCCTCCCTGTCCCGTCCTCCCTCCTCCCTGTCCTGTCCTCCCTCCTCCCTGCCCCGTCCTCCCTCCTCCCTGTCCTGTCCTCCCTCCTCCCTGTCCGTCCTCCTCCTCTCTGCTCTGTCCTCCCTCCTCCCTGCCCTGTCCTCCCTCCTCCCTGTCCTGTCCTCCCTCCTCCTGCCCCGTCCTCCCTCCTCCTTGCCGTCCTCCCTCCTCCCTGTCCGTCTTCCCCTCCTCCCTGTCCTGTCCTCCCTCCTCCCTGGCCTGTCCTCCCTCCTCCCTGTCCCGTTCTCCCTCCTCCCTGTCCCATCCTCCCCTCCTTCCTGCCCCGTCCTCCCTCCTCCTCCTCCATCTTCCCTCCTCCCTGCCGTCCTCCCTTCCCACCCCAGCCTGCCCACCTCTCCCTTAAGCCTGGCCCCTCCCTCTGTCCCTCTCGGGGCACTGCCTATGCCCACTGCTGTCTGGTGCCGTTTGGGGTAACCGGGAGGGCCCCCCTGCGCTGTCCTGCGGCCTCTGTCCCTCAGGGCGGCTGCCTGGCCCCTTCTGCCCCCCGTCCCTTCTCCCTCCTCACCAGGGCTCACAGCTGCCTCCTGCCCTCACCCCTCCCTGGGCTCACACCAGGGCGCTCGGCCCCATGTGCGTCCTAAGGCAACTTCCGCCACCCCTCTGCGTGTGGGTGCAGCCCCCCAGCCCCCTCTGGGCCCGTGCCCACTCCCACCCCTCCTCCCAAGTCTGTCCTGCCGTCCTCCCTCCGCCCTCCTCCCTCCTCCCTGCCTTTGTTTATTCCTGCCCTGGCTCCCTTTGTCCCTCGGGGGTCCAGGGCACCCCACGACACCCCTGCTCCACACGTGGGCCCTCGCTCCCAGCCCCCCGGCAGAGGGCGGCTCCCAGGGGCTGGGGAAGGGTCCCAGGAAGGCCCTGGCCGTGGCACCAGCCCCCTTGCCCGCAGCCAGCCCAACCCGCTATTCCCCTGGTCGGGCTCATCTGCCCCTGACTCACTGCTCAGCCTTCCCGGCTCTGGGGACACTCGTTTTTTGGGAGTTGCTGGCCAGCAAGGTGGGGGCTTCCGGTTACGGCAGGCCCCCTGTGGGGGAGTCGGGCTACAGCAGGCCCCTGGAACGCCACGCGCTGCCGTGCCCACGTCCCAGACAGGAAGACTGAGGCCAGCCATGATGCTGGTACAGCCGCCCCATGCCCGGACACCCGTGGCAGCGCCTCCCTGTGGTGGCCGGAGCTCGGAGGGCGTGTGGGCAGGTTGCCCGGTCAGCGCCCAACCCTGCACCCCTGATTCAGCAAGTGGGGTGGCGGCAAGGGCCCAGACTCGGCTCAGCAGGGCCCTCCAAGGATCCCAGAGCTAAGCCGGGTGGGGCGCCCCAAGCCCACGGGGTCTGGCGGCGCGTGTGCAGGATGCAGGGGTGGGACTGGCCCCGAACGAGCACCGAGCAGGGTCAGTCGGGGACCCCAGCCGGACCCGCAGGCCAGGGTCTGACCATGGCCTTGCTGGACCGGTCAAGGCCTGTTCTCATGGGGACGAGACAACCTGGGACCAGCCGTCGCTCCGTAGCTGCCCCCGCCCGCACTGACCGCCACCTCCTGCCCCCTCAGGGTCTTGTTGATAGGGTCTTAGCAAGTCTGGCTCCGGCTTCCAGACAGGTGACCTGGACAGCTGAAGGGCCAGCTTTTCCCTTCATGTCTGCCTGCCTGCCTCACGGCCACCCCCACCGCCCGCCACCTCCTGACCCATCACACCACTGTCCACCGCCCGTCCACCCGCCTGTCCAGGTCCCCCTTTTCCTCACCCAACCTTCCCTTCGCTCCAGCGTTTCTCTGTGACTTGCTCTTTTTCTGAATCCTGTGACTAAGATGTGGCTCATGAGCCTGGACAGAAAAGCTGCGGAGGCCGGGCTGAGCGTGGGGCGAGCACTGGGCCAGAGGCCGCGTCCGTTTGGGCACCCTCGAGAGGAAGCGCGCCTCACACTCACACTCACACAACCACACTCTCACACAGTCACAGTCTCACACTCACAACCACACACTCACACTCATGCAACACACTCTCACACTCACACAATCACAGTCTCACACTCACACACTCTCACTCCTCACACTCACACAATCACAGTCTCACACTCACACACTCTCACTCTCACACTCACAGTCTCACACTCACACACTCTCACTCTCACTCTCACACAATCACAGTCTCACACTCACACACACACTCTCACACAATCACAGTCTCACACTCACAACCACACACTCCACACACTCACACTCATGCAACCACAATCTCACACTCACACAATCACAGTCTCACACTCCACACACTCTCACTCTCACTCTCACACAATCACAGTCTCACACTCACACACTCTCACACAATCACAGTCTCACACTCACAACCACACACTCACACTCACACTCATGCAACCACACTCTCACACTCACACAATCACAGTCTCACACTCACACACTCTCACTCTCACTCTCACACAATCACAGTCTCACACTCACACACTCACACTCTCACACAATCACAGTCTCACACTCACACTCTCACTCTCACTCTCACACAATCACAGTCTCACACTCACACACTCTCACTCTCACACAATCACAGTCTCACACTCACACACTCACACTCTCACTCTCACACAATCACAGTCTCACACTCACACTCACACAATCACAGTCTCACACTCCACACTCACACTCACAATCACAGTCTCACACTCACACAATCACAGTCTCACACTCACACAATCAGTCACACCTCACACACTCACACTCTCACAATCACAGTCTCACACTCACACTCACACAATCACAGTCTCACACTCACACAATCACAGTCTCACACCTCACACACTCACACTCTCACTCTCACACTCACACAATCACAGTCTCACACTTCACACAATCAGTCTCACACTCACACACTCACACTCTCACACTCACACAATCACAGTCTCACACTCACACAATCACAGTCTCACACTTTACACAATCACAGTCTCACCTCACACTCTCACACAGTCATACACTCATTCAAATTCTCACACTTACACAGTCACTCACATTCTCACACCACTCTCACATACACTCATTCACACACTCACTCACACACTGCAGCATTCACGTACACACACATATGTCAGCATTCACATACTCTGCACACAATCACTCACATTCACACACTCTTACATTCACATACTCACATACTCACACTCTTACACTCTCTCATACACACACTCTCACACATTCACACACTCACACTCTCACACATTCACACACACATACTCACACTCACACACACTCTCACTCATGTTCACACACTCACTTCCTTCATTTTCCATCCCTCCCCCAGCCCTAGTGACAGCCACTGAAAGCTGCTTCCTAGAAGCTTCCGGAAAAGCCCCAGCTCATTCTGGAAAGTTCCTTTTCTGCTTTGGGGGAGGTGCAGGTGCAGGGGTAGGGCCACAGACGGCACATTACGGGGAGCTGGTCTCTGCCTGGCTCGGTCACGCCCGGTGGGGGTCCTGGGTGGGCGCGTCCTGGCCTGTGCATCTGCCTTAGCGCCAGAAGCCCCCCGCTTCCCCACCTTGAGAAAGCGGAACATCCCCTGTGGTTCCCCAGAGAGGACAGTTCCGGCCCACCCTGGGGTGTTTTCAGGCCACGCCTGCGGCCCCACAGCTTTGCTGTCCTTGAGCGCAGACGTGCGGACACCCAGGGACCCCGTGCAAGGCCGGGCCAGCTGTCCTTGGGCCCGCACACAGCTGAAGCGGGAGCAAGGAGGGAGCTGGGAGGGCAACGCTGGGACAGGGGCGCACGGGGTGGCCTTCTATGGGCAGGAGCAGGACAGTGCTGACCCAGCATTCCTGAGAGGGACACAGCTGTCCCTCCACCTGCTGCCACGGCCCTGCCCCGCCTGGACTTGCCCCCTCCAAGGACATGCAGCCAGTCAGGTTATCACAGGCCACTCTTAGCCCCAAGGCCTCTGTCATGTGGCGCGCGCATGTGCACATGCTCACGCGTGTGTGCTCTCACATGCATGCACACTCATGTACACACATGCACACGCGCACAGGGTAGCCATGTCCTTGCTGTGTCACCATGAACACTCTCACGCACGCGCACACAGGCGCCCCTTCCCGCCTCACTGGTTAATGTGTCACACTGGCCCGCGCAGCCCCGAGACAGACGGGTCCAAGTCCACTCTGCAGTGGCCTCTGCTGTAGGCGGACCCCTCTCCCCGGGCACAGCTCAAGGCCAGAGTCCCCCGTTTCCCGCCTACGCCCCCACCCCCGTCCTCCTGGGCCTCCTCCTCACCCCTGACCTCCCCTGCCGGGCCCAAGCCCTGCTCCTGGCCCCTCTGACCTCTGGGGGTGGCCAAGCTCACCAGCGGGCGCCTGCTGGTCTGTGCAATGGTGCTCCATGCCCCGACCCACCTCAGCTCTGCCAGCACCTGCTCCAGCAGACCCGTGGGCAAGGTCCCATCCAATGACCCCACCTGGGCGGCCAGCACCGGTGGCTCTGGGCAGCCCCCACAGGCAGAGACTCACCCGGCACCCAGGTCCCCAGAAGCCTCTCCTGCTCTTCAGAGCCACCATGGCCCGGAGCCTCCGCCATGGCCGGACCTGTGGCTCCCCTGAGCTGAGCGGGCTCCCACTTCCTGCACTGGGCTCCCCACAAGCCGCCCGCCCCTCCGCCCCTCCCCTGCAGGTTGAGGTTTGGAACCTGATTGCGGAACCCTGTGGTCACCCCTGCTGCAAGGACACCAGGGAGTCAGGAGGGGCAGGGGCAGCGTGGGGGCTAGGCACAGCAGCCCCTGCCCCGAGTGGTCACTGGCGCACAGCAGCCACCGCCCTGGGTGGTCACTGCGCACAGCAGCCCTGCCCCAAGTGGTCACTGCGCATAGCGGGCCCCTGCCCCAAGTGGTCACTGCGCACAGCGGCCCCCTGCCCCAAGTGGTCACTGCGCACAGTGGCCCCCTGCCCCAAGTGGTCACTGCGCACAGTGGCCCCTGCCCCAAGTGGTCACTGCACACAGTGGCCCCTGCCCCAAGTGGTCACTGCACACAGCGGCCCCTGCCCCAAGTGGTCACTGCGCAGCGGCCCTGCCCTAAGTGGTCACTGCGCATAGTGGCCCCCTGCCCCTAAGTGGTCACTGTGTACAGTGGCCCCTGCCCCAAGTGGTCACTGCGCACAGTGGCCCTGCCCTGGGTGGTCACTGCGCACAGCGGCCCCTGCCCCAAGTGGTCACTGCACACAGCGGCCCCTGCCCCGAGTGGTCACTGCGTACAGCGGCCCCTGCCCCGAGTGGTCACTGCGTACAGCGGCCCCTGCCCCAAGTGGTCACTGCACACAGCGGCCCCCTGCCCCGAGTGGTCACTGCGCATAGCGGCCCCTGCCCCGGTGGTCACTGCACACAGCAGCCCCTGCCCCGGGTGGTCACTGCACACAGCGGCCCCTGCCCCAAGTGGTCACTGCGCACAGCGGCCCCCTGCCCCGGGTGGTCACTGCGTACAGCAGCCCCCCTGCTCCGAGTGGTCACTGTGCACAGCGGCCCCTGCCCCAAGTGGTCACTGCGCACAGCGGCCCCCTGCCCCGGTGGTCACTGCGTACAGCAGCCCCTGCCCCCGAGTGGTCACTGTGCACAGCAGCCCCTGCCCCGGTGGTCACTGCACAGCGGCCCCTGCCCCGAAGTGGTCACTGCATACAGCAGCCCCTGCCCTGAGTGGTCACTGCGCACAGCGGCCCCCTGCCCCAGAGTGGCCCTGCCAGCCTGTCCCCGGACTGCCCCCTCCCGCCATCCGCCCTTGCCTGTGCTCGAGCCCCAGTGCTCGGAGCAGCCCAGTTCGGTCTCAGCATCTCCAGGCTCAGGGCTATGGGGTCCCGAAGAGGACAGCAGCTACCCGGGTCCACCCCCTCCAAGTTCCCCAATTCTAGGCCTGCAGCCATCAGCCTCACGGCCCCCTCCCCCACACCTGAGACCAAGGAAGTGACTGTGGGTGTGGTCAGCCCCGCCACACCCAGTCTCTGGGCCCACAGCCCTCTTCCACCCCTGGAGGGGACACACTGAGGGGCCGAGTGGTCCACAGGGAGCAGGAAGAACCCTCAGAGCTGGAGCACAGGACGGGCGGGAGGCCCAGGCCCAGGAGAGGCGCAGGGCAAGGGAAGTGAGGGAGGGTCAGCTGGAGGCAGCCTGGGGGCCGAGGGGCAGCAGAGGGGACAGCTGGGCATCGGGGACTCTCAGGCTCTTGCTTGGGGCCTTGTGCTGGTGGGTGCCAGGGAGGCCTCAGCGGGGAGCAGGGGGCAAGCGGGAGGTGGCCACTGGGCGCAGCAGCTCCAGGACGCCCAGGAGTCCTCCCTGCCCACCCTCGGCTGCTGATGGACAAAGACCGTGGCCCCCGAGGCCCCCTGGAGACCCCAGCGTCCCCTCTTTGGGACATGCTATCCATGGGCAGTGGTCCCCAAGCCCTCCCCACCCCGTCCCGAGTGGAATCTGGAGCTGGGCTGGACAAGGTGACCAGGGGCAGCAGGGCCTCGGCGTCCCCGGCCCCAGCCTAGGTCCTAGGACAAGGGTCCGGCACAGGCCTGCACAGAGGGGCCAGCTGGGCACAGGGGTGAGCTGGGAGTGTCAGGGCCCCCATGGCGCAGGGGCCGCTGCAGAAAGCCCCCCCAGACGGGATTTGCAGAGCACAGAGATAGTCTGACCAGGGGCCCGGGCAGTGACCCCACCCAGCTGGGACCGCACACGTAGGCTGGTAAGTCAAGACCCCGCAGCCCATGGGGGTTGGGGGCAGCACCGCAGGAGGGGGGAGTGTGCCCCGCCCTGACCCTGCTCCACCCACTCCCTGGACGCGGCTCTTTGGGCCACTTCCACACTGGGTTTTGTTGTCTGACATGGAGGGGAGAGCTTGAAGGGGCGGGGGCATGGCAGCGGTTCCAGAACACGAAGGCCCAAAGCCTGGGCCCCGGTCGGCTCGCTCAGCCCAGCCCGGACGCTGGTCTCTGCTTGCGGCTGTGTGATTCCGTCTCTGCGGCGCTCTGCATTGACTGTCTGCCTCTGACTTCTGTGTGTCTGTATGCGGCTGTCTTTGTGACTGTCTCTGTGTGTGCCTGTCTCTGAGTGACTGTCTCTGTGTGCGCCTGTCTCTGAGTGACTCTGAGTGACTGTCTCTGTGTGCGCCTGTCTCTGAGTGACTCTGAGTGACTGTCTCTGTGTGCGCCTGTCTCTGAGTGACTCTGAGTGACTGTCTCTGTGTGCGCCTGTCTCTGAGTGACTCTGAGTGACTGTCTCTGTGTGCACCTGTCTCTGAGTGATGTCTCTGAGTGACTGTCTCTGTGTGACTGTCTCTGTGTGCGCCTGTCTCTGAGTGACTCTGAGTGACTGTCTCTGTGTGCGCCTGTCTCTGAGTGACTCTGAGTGACTGTCTCTGTGTGACTCTGTGTGACTGTCTCTGTGTGTGTCTGTCTCTGTGTGACTGTCTCTGTGTGCGCCTGTCTCTGAGTGACTGTCTCTGTGTGCGCCTGTCTCTGAGTGACTGAGTGATTGTCTCTGTGTGACTCTGTCTGTGTGACTGTCTCTGTGTGTGTCTGTCTCTGTGTGACTGTCTCTGTGTGCGCCTGTCTCTGAGTGACTCTGAGTGACTGTCTCTGTGTGACTCTGTGTGACTGTCTCTGTGTGTGTCTGTCTCTGTGTGACTGTCTCTGTGTGCGCCTGTCTCTGAGTGACTGAGTGATTGTCTCTGTGTGCAGCTGTTTCTGCCGGAGCTGTGTCAGCACAGCTGGGTTTGGTTGGTGCGGATGTCCATCCATCTGTCCCTTCCTGAACCCACAAATAGATGCAGGTCACACAGTCGGCCTGTGTCTGCCCCCTCACCTCCACCCAGACTTCCTTTGCTTCCTGGCACCTGGTTCCAGAAACTTCCATGCACCACTCCCCCACCCCCATGCCGCACAGGCCTTCACGGCCCTCCTGGGCATCGGCCTGAGGTCTCCGAGTGGACACCCCGCGGGGCCTCACCGTCTCTCCACTCAGTGCTGGCTGCCCTCCCGGACCTGCCCAGCACGCCAACCTTCCCAGCAGACCCCGCGTCTTCTCCCTGGGCGCCTGCCCACTGCCCCCCTGGACACACAGTCCCCCTGCACCTCCTGGTGGCCGACCCAGCGTCCACACGCACATTCCGGAAACCAGAGTCTCCACGCAGCCCCCTGAGGCCAGAGCAGAGAACTGGGTTTGGGTCAAATGCTACGTGGGTAGGACGCCGCTTCCCGTGCAAACTCACTCTGTTCACTTGCTCACTCGCTCCTCATGCACAGCCTCAAACACTCAGCCCCACTCACACTCATTCACACACTCACACACTCATTCACACTCACACGCCACCCCCACTCCCATACACTCACCCCTACACTCACACACTCACACACTCTCCTTACTCACTCCTCACCACACACCCCACACACCCACCCACTCCCTCACTCTCCTTACTCACTCCTCACCACCCCCCCCCCACACCACCTCCTCCTCCTCCCCACCCCCACCCCACCCCACCCCCCTCACTCACCCCCCCACCCCACACCCCACTCACACCCACCACCCCACCCCCACTCACACACACTCCCTTACTCCTCACCCACACACCCCACACACCCACACACCCACTCACTCACTCACTCACTTCCATGCCCCTTGGTCACCGCCTGGCCCCAGGCCTATGAGGTCTTGGACAGCCCCAGCCCCGCTGCCCAGGAGATTCTGAAGTCTCTTCCCTGGTCACCCGAACCCTCTCCCGCTGGGGCCCACAGCCACCCCACTGCCCTGGGACAGGCTCAGGCCACTGTCTAGTTTCGGGCTCTGGACGGGTCATGGGGCACGCGTGAATGTCTGTATCTGGGCCCCGGACAACCCCCCTCCCGGCCTCCGCGCTCCCAGCCAAGGCCCTGCACACTGGACACCACCAGGCTGGCTTCAAACCCACTCAGTCCCGGCGGGCCTCGCAGGGGTTGGGGCTCCCCTGACACGGTGGACTATGCCCTGGACACCCAGGTGGGGGTTAAGGCACGGGGACATCAGGGACCATCTGGCCAGAAGGGGGCTGGGCGGGGCAGCCAGCAAAGGCCCAAGGACTCCCCTGACGGCAGCTCAAGGCCGGCAGCTGCCCTTCGGCGTGCTCGGCTGCGCCCACATCAAACGGGCACCCCTCCCAGCTCCCCAAAAGATCTGAGCCAGGCCTTGGAGGGACCTTGGCCGGCCCATTGCCCAGCAGCTGACAGCACGGCCTTGCCCCCCACCCCCTGCTGGAGTCCTGCGGGGAACGGATGTCACGGCTGACGTGTGGGGCCCCCGGGCCGTGTTGGGGGGCTGCCTGGGGCTCTGGGGAGCTTCCATGAGCCACAGAGCCAGGGGTGGGGGCCCTTCCCACACTTTCCTGAGGCCACAGGAGCCCCCACTCAGCCCAGCGCCCAGGAACACAGGCCCCTGGGCAGCAGCAACAAGGACACAGACGGACACAGGGTTGGAGCCCTTTAGTGATGGCGGCCGGGGCACAGGGCCGGGCGCAAGGGCGGGCACAGGGCCGGGCACAGGGCCGGGCGCAGGGCGGGCACAGGGCCGGCGCAGGGCAGGGGGGCCCTAGGACTCGGACTCGAACATCTTCTTGCGGCCTTCCATGCCCGACTTCTCCCTCGATGTTCTTCCGCCAGTCGCCCACGTCCCGCAGGTCCCGCCCCTGTGGAGGCCGGGGTGTAGGTGGGCCGGGCAGGGGGCAGTGGAGGGCGGGCAGGAAGTGGGGGTGTGGGACAGGAAGTGGGGTGTGGGACAGGAAGTGGGGGGGTGCGGGACAGGAAGTGGAAGTGCAGGAGGGCGGGACAGGAAGTAGGGGTACAGGAGGGGCAGGAAGTGGGGTGCAGGGGGGGGACAGGAAGTGGGAGTATAAGAGGGGCAGGAAGTGGGGTACAGGAGGGGGCAGGAAGTGGGGTGCAGGGGCGGGACCCACCTTCTCCGTGTCCTCCTTCTTGACCTGCTTCAGGTTGGCCCGCAGGTCCATGCACACCTTGTGCTTGGAGCCCAGCAGCGCCTTGAGCATGGCGTCGGCCGACATGCTTTTCGCCTCAGCGGGCGGCCTCTTGAACTTTCCGCGCCAGGTCGAAGAGCTTCTGGTTCATGTCCTCCAGCTGGGGCCGCAGGCGGTCCAGGTCTGAGCCCCTCGCCTCTGAACCCCACCCTCACCTCCGGGGGTCCCTCATCACCTCCTGGGTTCCTCATTACTCCTGGGGCCCCCCTCACCTCCGGGTCTCTCATCACCTCCTGGGTCCCTCATCACCTCCTGGGTCCCTCATCACCTCCTGGGTCCCTCATGCTCACCTCCTTGGTGCTCTTCTGAACTTTGACCTCCATGTCGTATTTCTCCTCCTCGGCCTCATCGATCTTGGCGTGCAGCTGCTTGCAGAGCTCCTGGGGGCGAAGTTGGGACTGTCACCCCGTCCCGCCCCCTGGGGCTCCCGGCCCCCAGGGTGGTACCTGCACTTCGGCCATGGAGCCGGGATGTGGAGAGGGGGCAGTGTTCGCCATGTAGTTCTCCTTCTCCGACTGCTTCCGGCTCTCCTCCTTCTCCAGCTCCGTGGCCGCTATCTGCAGCATGACGCTCTGCGGGCAAGCGGGCGGGCGGGCAGGGGGTGAGGGCCTCAGCCCCACGCCCCGCGCCCTGCCCCAACCGCGCCACGCGCCCACCTACCTTCAGGTGCTGCCTGCGGGCCGTGATGGCCCGGTTGCGTTTCTGAGGGACAGAAGAGCAGAGTCAGGGCCACCCCCGGCTCCCGCGCCCCCACACCCCACTTGCCGCCCAGGTGCGGTGCAGGGGAGTAGACTGAGGGGCGGGCGGGGCATCAGCAGGTAGAGCCCCTCGTTCTGCAGTCCGGAAGCTTGACCTCCTGACCTCCAGGCGCCCAGACAGGACTCACCTCCTCACTGTGGGGAACAACGGGGTAGAGAGCGGTCAGGCCCATGTGAGGGGTCGTCCCTAGGATACAGAAACCCCCCGCCCACTGGGCTTGGAGCCCACTTACTCTCCCATCCTGAGTTCCGGGGCTTGACCTGTGGGGGAGAGAAGCTGGTGCGAGAGAACAGCCGGGGGACAGGCCCGTCCCACCCCGCAACCCTTCCGACCTGGGGCAGGGAGGAGGGAAGGGAGGGGAGGGAGGGGAGGGAGGGGAGGGAGGGGAGGAGGGGGAGGAGGGAGGGTGGGGGAGGGTAGAAGGTAAGATAAGAAAGGGAGAGGGAGGAGGGGGTGGGGAGCTGAGGGGAAGAGGGGGAGGGCGTTGGGCCACAGTGTTCCCGAACTGTCCCGAGTGGGCAGCTGTCCTGCAGGCGGGCACAGGCAGGCTGTGGTCTCTGCCGTCCCGTGAGCCCTCAGCCTGTCCTCTGAGCCCAGCCCTGGGCTCCTGGACCCTCCCAAGGCCCTCCAAGGCCCCAGGACCGATGCCTGGTCCCAAGCAGCAGTGAGGGTCTCTGCACAGCCCCCCGGGGACGGCCACGATCCCCCACAGGCCCCAGTGAGGCTGCAGGGAGCACCCTGCACCGGGCACCTCACCTGGGTCTGGCGGGACAGTTGGGACCGAGGGGGAGCGGAGGCGACTGAGCGGCCGGGCCAGGGCGGGTATAAAAGGCCTCGGAAGGGGCAAGTGGCCGCCTTGGACCAATGGGGGGACGGTCCGCACCTGCCAGCCTGCGGCCGGCCACGCGGCTGCCCCCCCCAAGAAGCCTTGGGAGCGAGAGCAGCTCTATTTAGGGCGCGTGACGCAGACCCAAAGTCGCCCTGTTCCTGAAGGAGGTTGCAGACAGCTGGGCCCGCTGGGGAGGGGGCAGGGGCTGGGGGGCCAGGGGCAAGGGAAGAGGAGGGCCGGGCCTCCGGACGGGGCAGGTCTGTCGGCCCAGCCGCCATGGCTGCTCAGGCTCCTGCCCTTGGGCCAGGCAGGGCCCCCCACCCCCAGGTGCTCCGGCTCGGTCCTGCTCTGGGACCCGGGGCGACCCGGCTGGCTGTGAGCCCACCCGCGGTCTGGGCCTCCCTGAGCTGTTCTGTTCCTTCATGACAGGAAACAGGCAGGACCACGCTTCCTGCCGCTCGGGGCGGCCTGGGGGCTCGGGGCTGGGGCAGTCATGGGGCACCAGCGTCCTCCCAACTGTCCGTCTGTTTGGGACCCGGATGCTGGGAGCGGGGCTGCAGACCCCCTCACCCCTTCTTCCAGCTGCCTGGGCCCTGTCTCGCCCCCAGGTCCAAGGCTCTGGGAGGGGCTACCCTGCCGGGGTCTGATCTTTAGGGGACAGATGGGCTCACCCAGAGCCCCAGCGAGCCCCTGACCCTCCTTTGTCTTGGGC
Organism: Cryptotis parvus; assembly: GCA_021461705.1. Lineage (NCBI taxonomy): Eukaryota > Metazoa > Chordata > Mammalia > Eulipotyphla > Soricidae > Cryptotis > Cryptotis parvus. The sequence goes on from JAJIBD010031445.1 coordinate 108,001, forward strand.
CAGTGGGGAGTGGTTCCTGGGAAGCCCCCACCCTACCTCGGCCTCCTCAGCAGAGGCCCGTTCCCCACCACCACCACGGAGGAGCGGAGAGGCCCCCACCCAGCTCAGGCATGCGGGGCCCCGCCAGGGTGCAGCGAAGGCTGGGCGGGAGCCCAACGCGAAGGGGGAACACTGCCCCCTGCTGGCCCGGCCCAGCCCTGCAGGCCCCAGACCACAGCCAGCTCTTGAGGGTCTCCATGGCGTCGCCCCCTTCCCCTGCACAGCCAGCCCCCCAACAGAGCCCCGGACACCCCCAACACAAGCCCCGGAACCCCCCAATTTCCAGGCCGCCCTCCCTCCACTCGCCTCACTGAACGGGTGCGGGTCACTGTGTGCTGAGGCCAGTCCTGCTGAACCCCCTCTGCCCACCCCGGGACACCGCTCCCTGGAAGCAGGGGTCCCTGCTGAGGCCATGAGAGCCCCCAGACTGCTCCCCAGAGGCCCCACACTCCCACACTCCAGGACGAGCGGCCGAAGGGGGCCTGAGGCGCCGCTGGGAGCGGCAGGGGTGGGGCGGGCGCCTCCCAGGGCAGCTCCATGGTGCAGGGCAGAGCTCCGGTCTACGGCCCTGTCCTGCACACAGAGTGTCCTGGCCCCAGGGTGCCCACGGCCCTGCTGAGAAGCTCCTCCCACCCACAGCAGCTGAGCCTGCTGGACCCAGTGCCTGTCCCCGGCTGGGCCTGAGTCCCCACCGCTGACCAGCCCCGCTCAGGACTCAGGCCTTCTCTACAGGGGTCAGCGGGGCCTGGGACGCTGGACGCATGCTGACCCCCAGGGCTCAGCACCCCTGGCTCCCTGGGGTCCCCATTCACCGGGGCCCACTCACACAGGTCGGGCGGGGTCAGGGACGGCCTCAACTGCCCGTCTTAGCCCAGAGTGTCCCTGCTCTGGGAGGGGCCGTGGCCTCCGAGAAGCTGCCCTCCTGCTCAGGGTCTCCCCTGTGGTCTCCAGTCAAAGTCTGGAAGAGGCACCCGCGCCCACGAGGGGCGGGAGGGGTCAGGCCCCGGGGGGCTGTAGGGGGCTTCAGGCAGGTGGGAGCAGGTCGGAGCAAGCCCAGGCCCGAGGCGTGTTCCTGACCTGGCAAGACGCCAGCAGCGCCCTGGAGGAGGGCAGGCAGCAGGGGCGGGGCGTGTCGAGAACATTCCACAGCCCCCCCCACCTGCCCTGCGCGGCGCAGCCCCCAGCCCACCTACCAGGTCCCCCAGACCTGCCCTGCGCGGCGCAGCCCCCAGCCCACCTACCAGGTCCCCCAGACCTGCCCTGCAGCCCCAGCCCACCTGCCGGGTCCCCAGACCTGCCCTGCCAGCCCCCAGCCCACCTGCCGGGTCCCCAGACCTGCCCTGCGCGGCCAGCCCCCAGCCCACCTGCCGGGTCCCCCAGACCTGCCCTGCGCCCCCAGCCCACCTGCCGGGTCCCCAGACCTGCCCTGCAGCCCCCAGCCCACCTGCCGGGTCCCCCAGACCTGCCCCTGCGCGGCGCAGCCCCCAGCCCACCTGCCAGCGACACTGCTCCAAGCTGCAGCCCAGGGCTCATTCCCAGCAGGGCTGTGACCCCGAGATGTGGTGCGTCCCCGCAAGGGTCCCGGACAGGACCTCCTGCCCTGCTCAGGAGCAGACACAGGTGGGGAGGCCCTGCCCTGGGGTCTGCAAACCGACACCACAGCTAGTCGATGCACAGCCCGGCGCTGCTGCGCCCGATCGGGACAGTGGGTGTCCAGCTGCCTGACAGGGGCGCCGCCGCCCTCTCGGTGGTCAGCACAGCTCAGGCCCTCCTGCACGTGGCTGCTCCTTACAGAGGCTGGGCCAGGCCCTGGAGTCCCGCGGGTCCCCGACACCACAGGAGTTGACGTCAAGGTGCACACCAGGACCAGTCATGGTGGGGCGACACCCAGGCCTGTGCTCGGGAGTGGAGGCTAGCGGGTGTCTGCTCTGCATGTGCACTCGTGGGCGGGCATGTGTGACTGCACATTCAGCCAGGGCTGTGTGTCTACACTCCCTGCGCGTGCATGGCGGGAATATGTCAGCACGCATGTGTGCACCCACTAGTGTGTGTCTGTTCTGCGTGTGTGCACAGGTGTGCGTGTGTGCCCATATGCACCTGCATGTGTGCATGTACAGTGTGCACATGTGTATAGGGTGTGTACACGTGTGTGCGTATGCATGCGTGTATAGGTGTGTGTACATGTTCATGTGTAGCTGTATGTGCACATGTGTAGAGGTATGTACACATGTGTGTATATAGGTGTGTGCACATGTGTGTTCGTGTGTAGGTCTGCATGTGTGTATGTGTGTAGGTGTGTATGTGTGTAGGTGCGTGTGCATGTGTGTAGGTGTGTGTAAGTGTAAGTGTGGGCGTGTGTAGGTGTGTGCATGTGTGTAGGTGTGTGTGCGTGTGTAGGTCTGCATGTGCGTATGTGTGTAGGTGTGTGCGTGTGTGTAGGGTGTGTGTGTAAGTGTGTGTAGGTGTGTGTAGGTGTGTGCGTGTGTAGGTGTGTGTGCGTGTGTAGGTGTGTATAGGTATGTGTGCCTGTGTGTGTAGGTGTGTGTGGGTGTGTGCATGTGTGTAGGTGTGTGCGTGTGTGTGTAGGTGTGTGTAGGTGTGTGCGTGTGTGTAGGTGTGCATGTGTGTAGGTGTGCATGTGTGTAGGTGTGTGCATGTGTGTGGGTGTGCATGTGTGTAGGTGTGTGTGCTCTGTGGCACCCACCCTCTCCCCGCCAGCGGCAGCAGCAGGTTCGCGGGGTTTGGGTTGTGGTTCCACAGCAGAGGTCTTGGCCGGCAGGTAAACTTGTCGCCAGGACAGAGGCCACCTGGGAACAGCCCAGGGAAGATTCTCGGAGGGAGACACCGGCCGGAGCCCAGGGGCAGCCCGGCAGGCCTGGGAAGCGCCGGGTCCTTCTGGACCTCCGGGTTCTCCTGGTGCTAAAGGTTTGCTGCCACTTGACCACCAGGTGGCGCAGTGAGCCCCGTGGACGCAGCCTGGCCGGCCCACGCTGGGACAGTGCAGGCGCCCCCGAGGCTGGACCCTCTGCCACCTCAGCAGGAAGTCCTCGGGCTCTGACCGTGTCCATCTCGTGGGAGCCGAGGGTCCGGCAGCTCTCGGGAGGGAATTCGGCTCTTCCCTTCCCTCTGTGGCCCTGCCCAGCTACCATTGTTGGGGTGGGGACGCCAGGCTGGACTTAACCTTCGGGGGTTTCCCGGACTGCAGCCCTGGCCAGGCCCATCCTGGGGCTGCGGACCCTCACGCCGGCTCAGGCCCATGCTGGGGCCTCTCCTCGGGCTCCCGGGGATTGTCCGGCACTGCCAGAGGCTGTCCGGGAAAACCTCACCCACATGGGACTGCTGCAGGGAGCCAAGCATGCACACGTGTGTGGTTGCGTGTGAGTGTGCACATGTGTGAATGTGTGTCAACACGAATGTAAGCATTGCTTACATGTAAATTGTGTGGTTGTGAAAACTCATGTAACTGTGTGTATGACCATCTGTGTGTGTCAGTATGCATGTGTGTGGCTGTATGCAGATAAGTGTGTGCACATGCATGTGACTTGTGTGTAACATATGCCTGTGTTTGTGCATGTGGCTTCTGTGTAAGTGTGTGTGTCTAGCATATAAGCGTTATCATGTGACTGTGTAAGCATGTGGGTCTAGCATGTAAGTGTGTGTGTGTCTGTGTAAGTCTGTGTCTAGCATATAAGCATGAGTATGCTTGTCACTGTGTGTGTCTAGCATATAAGTGTATGTGCTTAAGCATATAAGCGTGTACCATGTGTGCACACATGCATGTGATGTGTGAAAACGTATGTGTAAACGTGCTTGTGTGTGCAGCGCAGTGTGTGTGTGTGTCCAGGCTGGTCCCAGGTGGTTCCGGACCCTGGGGCAGGGGGCGCCCTCGGTCCCTCTGGTCGCTTGTCCCACACATGTCCTTCTGGGCAGGCAGCACCCCACCTTGAGGATCAGTGGACACGAGGGTGCAGGCCCTGGCCGCCTCCGAAGTGCTAGCCTCGCCCCGCCTCCACACTGTAAGGTCTTTGTCGTCTCCGGCATCCGGACCCCCACCCTGGGCCAGACGGCGTCTGAGGCTCCAGGGCTGCGGAAAACCAAACAGAGAAGGCGGGGCCAGGGCCACGCCCGCGGGCTGGGCCTGCCGGAGAGGGTGGTCACGGAGCCTGGGGCGGCTGCGGCGTGCACCCCCACACCGAGACGGCAGGTGTGCACTGCACCCACGCGGGGGCTCCACGCTCAGGACACACCCTCCCCACTGCCCGGCACTCTGCAGGGATCCCGTCCTCCAGCTCGGGGTCTGTACGTGGGCCCTGTGGCCCCTGGGGGAGGCCTCAACCCCGTGCCCGTGTCCGTCCCTTCCGGGGCTCACTCCTCATCCTCGGAGAGTCCTGCTGTATGTGCAGCAGATTCCGGGAGGGGTGATCGATCCAGCGCTCATGAAGGGGCTCCACGTGTGTGACCCCCGACAGCGGCTGGTCCCCACCAGGACCCCAGCCTGATGTGCGACCCCGGCCCATGGGCAGCATGCCCGAACACGCCGGAGACCTGTGATGCTCAGGGGCCAGACTCCCACCTTGGGGGTCCCTGTTCCCGTCTCCAAAGTCCCTGTGAGTTCCACCTCCTCGGGCTCCCACCGCCGGCTGCCCCCTCGCTCCGCCTGCCTCGTGTCCCCCACCCCGCCCCGCCGGCCCTGCCTGGCCCGGCCCGCCCGCGTCTGAACACCGGCTCACACGTCCCAGCCTGCAGCCAGCCCCGTTCCTGTGGTTTGGACGCCCCCGCTCCCGGAGGCTCCGGCCTGTCTGTGGCTGGCCGCGCACGGGGGCAGAGGGTCCCCAGTCTGACTCATTGGTCGGGGGGCGTGGGGGCTCCCGCAAGCCCAGGTGTGGCCACGCAGCCTGTCCTCCAGAACAAGCCCCTCGAGTGTGCTGCAGCCGAGGTGTCCCCCGCGCTGCCGCACCCCCTCTTACCCCCCCCCCCGCGCCCCCGCACTGCCCTACCCCTCTACTGGGAGCTGCAGGAACACGGCGGACGGCGCCCCAGCCAGGCCCAGGCTCTCACGCCCGGAAGAACTGGACAGTCACCTCCTGCTCAAGCAGCACTGCAGGGGTCCAGCCCTGGGCTCGGGGGTCACGGACCCTCGGACACTGCCCAGCCCCCCAGGGGGTCCCTCCACCAGATTCCAGAAATGAATCACGGGGCTGGAGTGATAGTACAGTGGGGAGGGTGCTGGCTTTGCACGCGCCCACCCTGGGTGGATCCCCGACTTCCCATAGGGTCCCCCGAGCACCGCCAGGAGTGATTCCTAAGTGCAGAGCCAGGAATAAGCCCTGAGCATTGCCGGGTGTGACCCAAAAAGCAGAAAAGTATAAAGAATAAGTGGGTCACCCAGGTACCCACTGCCCTTTGCCCAGGGCTTGTGCTGGACTCGGGGCAGGACCTGGCCCTGCTGGAACTTTACGGGGAAGGGCCCCACTGAGCCCTGTGCCCGTCCAGCTCCCGGGGCTGTGCTCTGTGCTGAGCCCGGGTCCCCACCGCCCCACCACGCAGAGCTGTGTCCAGCGCAGATGGGCCCCTTCTTGGACTCCGTGTCCCCACGCCCCTGCCTCTGGGGCTCCGCTGTCCCCACGCCCCTGCTTCTGGGGCCCGCTGTCCCCACGTCCCTGCCTCTGGGGCTCCGCTGTCCCCACGTCCCCACCTTCCAGGCTCCAGAGCCCCGTGGCGGGAGCGTCTTGAACCCACTAGTGCAAGGGCCAGGCAGTGCCTCTGGGTGCGGCCCCTGGGGCTGGGGTCTCGGCCCACTCCTGAGCAGTGAGCCTGAGTCTGGAGCGCCTTGTTCCCATTCCCGGGCCCCCGCACGTCGGCCACGTCTCCGGACCTCGGCCGCGCCAGGGCGGCCTCTCAACGCCTCGTCCGTCCGGTCTGTCCGCCCGCCCGGCCCCGGCACACAGCGCCTTTGTGGCCCGTTCCAGGAACAGCTGCGGCACAGCCAGCAGCACATTCCGGGTTTGGCTGGAGGCCAACGCAAACCCCGGCCCTGGGCTCCGGCCACCGCTGGGCCGAGGGGCGGGGAGGAGGCCCAGGGCCCAGAGCCCCCGATCAAAGCCGCCCCTGGCTGCGGCCGCACGCCCACCACACATTCCAGCCCGCTGGCCCCTGAAGGGGAGAGCGGGGGAGGGCGCGGACGTGGCCCTGAGCTCAGCTGCTGTCACACCCTGAGCCCCAGAGAGAGGGTTGCCGGGGGCGGGGGCCCACGGGTGTTTGGGGTGGCAGGGCCGTGGGGTGTCGGGGCGGCAAGGCCTGCTAGGATGTTGGGTCAAGGGCCCATGGGTTGCGGCTGCAGCCGCCTGTGCAGACGGAGCTGGTCTGGTCTTGGAGGGGGTCTACTGTCTCTGGGAGAGACCCCCAACCCTGCACCCCTCACCCCTCCCTCACTGTGCAGGGCTGAGGCGGACATGGCTCTGGCAGCGCCAACAGCACTGCTTGTGGGCCTGGGGCAGTGTTTGGGGGCTTGTGTGGCGACAGGGGACTGCGGAGGTGTCGGTGTGGGGTTATGGGGCGAGGGGTGCCGGGCTCTCTCCCGTGGAGGCCTGCGGTGTGGTGGTCCTGAGAAGGGTGAGGTTCCCCGGCGGCAGCTGGGAGAAGCTGCGGGCCCCTGCAGAGTCCGAGGCAGAGAGGGGTCGCCAGGGGCAGCGGGGCCATGTGCACCGTGAGGGCAGCCGGGGGGCCGTGTGCACCGTGAGGGCAGCAGAGAGGCCGTGTGCACCGTGAGGGCAGCCAGGGACCGTGTGCACCGTGAGGGCAGCCGGGGGCCGTGTGCACCGTGAGGGCAGCAGAGAGGCCGTGTGTACCATGAGGGCAGCAGAGGGGCCGTGGTGCACCGTGAGGGCAGCCGGGGTCGTGTGCACCGTGAGGGCAGCCGGGGGGGGTGCACCGTGAGGGCAGCAGAGGGGCCGTGTGCACATGGGGCAGCCGGGCGGCGCCGTGCACCGTGAGGGCAGCCGGGGGCCGGGTGCACCATGAGGGCAGCTGGGGGCCGTGTGCACCGTGAGGGCAGCCGGGGCCGTGTGCACCCGTGAGGGCAGCCAGGGACCGTGTGCACCGTGAGGGCAGCAGAGGGGCCGTGTGCACCGTGAGGGGCAGCAGAGGGGCCGTGTGCACCGTGAGGGCAGCGGGGGCCGTGTGCACCATGAGGGCAGCAGAGAGGCTGTGTGTACCATGAGGGCAGCCGGGGACCGTGTGCACCGTGAGGGCAGCCAGGGACCGTGTGCACCGTGAGGGCAGCAGAGGGGCCGGGTGCACCATGAGGGCAGCCGGGGGCGTGTGCGCGTGGAGACCCCATGTGCACGCGCCCCCAGCCTCCTCCAAAGCCCTGAGTCTGAGGGAGCAGGAGGACACTCAGGTCATCAGGGGCCACCATGGCGGTGCCCCCGGGATGTCCTGCAGGAGCTCTTGGTCCTGTGCCCCCGCGCCTGTGGCCACCACAGCTGACCCGCACAGGCCTTCCTAGAGCCTGAGGCAGAGGCCGCCTGCGGTCCCTCATCAGCTGGTTCCAAGCTCCCCTGCTGGCCTGACCTCGGGCTCCGCTGCCCCCAGCTCCCGCCGCCACAGGCGCTGAGCGCCCCTTTCCGACACTGCTCTGCGCCGTGGACGCCCTGGACGCCCTGGACGCCGACCCCCCCAGGGGCAGCCTGTACCCAGCCGCTCCCACCTGGGCAAATCCCCCGGTCCCTCCCCCCAAACCCTCCTGCCCCCACCCAGATCCTACACGTGTGTGTGAATGAATTGTGAGAGTGCGAGCTTGTGAATGAGTGTGTGAATGAGTGTGAGTTTGTGAATGTCTGAGTATGTGTGACTGTGTGAATGTGTGTGAGTTTGTGGATGAGTGAGTATGAATGTGTGAATATGTCTGTGAGTGTTGTGTGTCAGTATGAATGTGAATGACTAAGAGCGTGTGATGAGTGTGTGTGAATGTGAGTATGAATGTGTGAAAATGTGTATGTGTACATGTATATGTATGAGTATGTATGTGTGCATGTGTATTTGTGTGAGAGTATGTGTATTGTGTGATTGTGCACAAGTGTGAATGTATATGTGAGTGTGTGAGTATATGAGAGTGCATGTGTGAGAGTGAGTGTGTATGTGTATCAGTGTATGTGAGCATGTATGTGTGTGCATGTGTTTCCATATGTGTGAGTGGTTGTGTGCATGTATTTGCATCCATGTGTTTGAGTATGATGTGAGCATGTGTGTCCGTGTGTGTGTTTATGTGTGTGCATGTGTGTGAGTGCGTGTGAGGACTAAGCTCTATGTCACTTGTGAGTGTGTTGTGAGGGTGTTGTGAGGGGTGTGTGCATGTCCACGTGTGTGAGCGTGTGAACGTGTGTGAAGACAGGGCTCTGTGTCACTTGGTGCGTGTGTGTGAGCATGTGAGGGGGTGTGAATGTGTGTGAGTGTGTGCGGGTGTGCGTGAGGGCCGGGCTCTGTGTCACTTGTCTGAGCCTCCCTGTGGCTGCTGGTGCGCCGCCCTTTGCGTATGGCCGAAGCTGTGCCTCACCCTCCGCCACCCCGGCCCAGCACGGAGAGCAGGCGCCCTCCAAGCCCCACTTTGTAACTCTGAACACGGCCAGGCCAGGAGTGTCCAGTGAGCGCTGTGGACAGTGGGGGCACTGGAGGTGACATTCTTGGGGTCACATCCGTGCACAAGCCACGTCTGCCGTGTCTCGTCGTGGTCGGGTCACCTGTGTGCGTGCACCTGCCTACGGGCCATCACTGTCGCCCTCAAACGGCCTCAGGCCGCCCTCAGCCGCCACATGCGCCACCCAGCCCCTCCCTGCACCTGCAGGCACCGAGGACCCTGGGCGGCACCCATCAGTCAACAGCCCTGCCAAAGCCCACCCTCCGTGCAGCCTCCTTCCATCACGTGTGTGATGGACGGTGAGACAACCATGTGTGCGGATGGACAGTCAGAGGGTCACGTGTGCGGATGGAGGTGTGAGAGGCCCATGTGTGTGATGGACAGTCAAAGGGTCAGTGTGTGGATGGACGGTGGGAGGGTCGTGTGTGCGAATGGAATGTGAGAGGGCCACGTGTGTGATGGACAGTCAGGGGTCACATGTGCAGACTGGCAGATGCACACAGATACGCACCGTGCATGCATGGCGACATGAGTCCACTTGTGTGTCCCGGCGGGTGCCAGCATGTGTCCATGTGTGTAGAATGAGAAACTGTCTCTGACACACACAACATAACGGAAGTGTGAACAACCGCGCACGGATTCACACATAAGCTAATAAGCATGAACTGAGAACATAGAGAGGTGTGATTGCAGGCACTCAACAGCATTTACTGCAGACAAAAGACGACACGAAGGTGCATGTGACAAAGTGTGTCCAAGACTCACAGGGCCATGACACACGCCCATGCAGGAATATGTGTGTCCACGTGCCCCAGCAAGCATGCAGAAAACACATGATCACATATTCCTAGTGGCCACAACACCACTCCCTGCATGTGTCCCCACAAGCTCTCATCACCTGTGTCCCACACCCTCTCCGCACGTGTCCCCACACTCTCCTCACGTGTCCCCACACACTCTCCTCACGTGTCCAAACACACTCTCCTCATGTGTCCCCAAACACTCTCCTCATGTTTCCCCACACACTATCATCATGTGTCCCTAGACACTTTCCTCATGTGTCCCCACACACTCTTCTCATGTGTCCCACACACTCTCCTCATGTGTACCTAACACTCTCCTCATATGTCGCCATAACTCTCCTCATATATCCCCACATACTCTCCTCACCTGTGTCCCCACACTCTCTCTCCTGTGTCCCCACACACTTTCCTCATGTGTCCCCGAAACACTCCTCATGTGTCCCCACACACTTTCCCTCACGTTTCCCCTAATCTCTCCACACCTGTGTTTCCACACACTCTCCTCACCTGTCTCACAACACACTCTCCTCACCTGTGTCCCCACACTCTCCTCACGTGTTCCCACACTCTCTCTCACCTGTGTCCCCACACTCTCTCCTTCTCTTGTCCCCACACGCTCTCTTCATGTGTCCACACAAACTCTCCTCATGTGTCCCTACACACTCTCCTCGTGTGTCCCCACACACTCTCCTCATGTGTTCTCCACACTCTCTCTCGTATCCCTCATACTCTCCTCATGTGTCCCCACACAATCTCCCTCACCTGTATCCCCACACAGTACTTCATTGTCCCCACACACTCTCCTCATGTGTCCCCAGACACTCTCCTCATGTGTCCCCACACACTTTCCTCATGTGTCCCGAACACACTCCTCATGTGTTCACACACACTCTCCTCATGTGTCCCTACATCCTCCTCACCTGTGTCCCCACACACTCTCTCATTTGTCCCCACACAGTATCCTCATTTGTCCCCACACACTCTCCTCAGGTGTCCCCAAACACTCTCCTCATGTGTCCCGAGACACTCTCCTCATGAATCCCCCACAATCTCCTCACCTGTGTCCCCACACTCTTTCCTCATGTGTCCCCAAACACTCTCCATGTGTCCCCGAACATTCTCCTCACGTTTCCCACACAAACTCCTCACGTATCCCCACACACTCTTCCTCACCTGTGTCCCCACACTCTTCCTCACGTGTCCCTTCACACTCTCCTAAGTGTACCTACACAACATTCCTCATCCATCCCAACACACTCTTCACCTTTTTTTCCTTACATCTCCTCATGTGTCCACACAGTTTTCCTCATGTGTCCCCACACTCTCTCTCATGTGTCCCACACACTCTTCTCACCTGTGTCCCCATACATCTCCTCAATGTGTCCCCACACACTGTCCTCATGTGTCCCCATAACTCTCCTCATGTGTCCCAACACACTGTCCTCATGTGTCCCCATACATTCTCCTCACTGTCCCCACTCACTCTCCTCATGTGTCCCCACACAATTTTTTCACCTGTGTCCCCAAACATTCTCCCACGTGTTGCCCACACACTCTCTTCACCTTTGTCCCCACACACTCTCTTCACCTGTGTCCCCACAAATTCTCTTCATGTGTCCCCACACACTCTCCTCATGTGTCACAAACACTCTCTTCACGTGTCCCCAAAACACACTCCTCACCTGTGATCCCACACACTCTCCTCATGTGTCCCCCACATATGTCCCCATGTGTCCCCACACACTCTTCTCACCTGTGTGCCTACACTCTCCTCTCACCTCTGTCCCCCACGACTCTCCTGTCTTGTTCCCACACTGTCTCCTAATGTGTCCCACACACTCTCCTCACGTGTCCCCACACTCTTCTCAGTGTCCACACACTATGCTCACGTGTCCCCACATATTCTCCTCATGTGTCCTACACACACTCTCACACGTGTCCCCCAACACTCTACTACTTGAACCCACACACTCTGCTCATGTGTCCCCACACACTCTCCTCACTTGTCCCCACACGCTCTCCTCACCTGTGTCCCACACACATCCTCAGGTGTTCCCCACAGACTCTCTCTCAGGTGTCCCCATACGCTCTCCTCACGTGTCCCCACAAACTCTCGCACCTGTGTCTCAACACATTCTCTCTCACCTGTGTCCC